>JAQIXP010001382.1:0-18691 GCA_034700285.1 Proteroiulus fuscus | reverse complement strand
AGACTAGATTAGACTAGTATTACTTTTATTAACCAGGTTTTAGGGATTAGACTAGATTGGAGGAATTGATTTGAAGACTATAACTGATATTAGCAGTTACAAGTGGACTAGACTATATGGTGTGAAAAAAATTCTAGTCGACTAGACTAGGACTAAAACAAATTTCACAATTTTCTAGTCTGATTAGAGGATTAGGTACTAGATTAGAATTCTAGAACTCTGCTTGAATGGCCCTCCAGCACTTACCTACAAATTCTGCCCAGAAAAAGCCCAGATGCTTAATTTATAACTGATTAATGCATCATGAAGATATAATGATCACGAATTTATAATCCTCGTAGTAACGGTATATCAACTATTCATTATTTAATCAATTGTAAATAATAAAATCTTGCACAAGAAAATCCCCGCCGCAATTAAAGTATTTCACGAAAAAGAGCAGACGCCAGCTGATTGGTACGGTGGCTCTTAAATCAAAGAACATAAGAGGATCCCTCTCTACATGCAGTTCTTAAAGGGACAGTCCCACTTTGAAACAAGTTGATTTAAGGGGAAAAAAAACACATGATAAATTGGAATAGACATGGAAATTGCAATTGGATTTGAGATTACCGATCATTAGATGTCCTGAATACGTGGATTTGGTTGAAAATAGAATGCCCAAATTGGCGCCTAATTACGTATTTTACAAACGTCGAAATTTCTTCATTATAGAAACGTTGCTGCAATTATTATTGTCATGGCCATTCATATCTAGTTTAGTGTGCACAACTTAACACTTCAAATCTGGATTTACAAATATATCGACTTTGTTCCAAAATGGGACTCCAAGCCCATGCGAATTGCATTTGATTTGCTCGAATATGCATGTGCATTGAGCCCAATTTTGGAACACAAGTATCATCAGGACATTAATTTTCACCTTTAATGGTATAATTATATAGTAACAATTTCATTTTGTCATTAAAAAAAATAATATAATAATAATACTAGCAAAAAAAATCATTTTATTAAATGCTAATATGCGAAATATAAATGTATGCAGGCATATATGATAGCTAACAGAAGAAATTAACTTTCCAAAATAATACTGGTTTATGGGAGGCTACGAATGTGATTTTTTGTTAACGTTGAGTGCCCACTGAAAAAAAATGTAGCTCCAAATTAATTTGGTATGAAATAGAAAATACTTTGTACAGAAAAGCTTATTTTATGAACTACGTAAAATGTTAATGCCTCACACGGTAAAGGATGATTTGAACTAACCTGTCGCTCTTTCCAACTTTCCAATAATAATCCACAAATTCCGATCTACCCAGTCTTTCAACAAAATCCTCATCGTGAGTGATCACGATCAACTGGAAATTACGAATTTCCGAGCGCATTTGCAAAATACTAAAATAGAAAATATATAAATATATCTGTGACAGGATTTCACGAGCGCTTCAGGCGCGTCTTATTACTTGGATAATGCATCGGCCAATCCCCCAATATTTTCGTAATCCAAATTGGTGGTGGGTTCGTCCAGAGCCAAGATGCCGCAATTTAGGCAAAACGTCTCCGCCAAAGCCAGGCGAATAATCAAGGAGGCCAGAACCTTATTTATAAAAAAAAAAAAAAAAAAAATTATTGCAAAATATAGCAGAATGTAATTTATAATCAAAAAATATTTGTAATTTAACTTCATCAAACTGACTTTCTGTCCTGCGCTGCAACGTCCTCTCATATCATACTCGACATCCCCTTTGCCCATTACAACCTGTAAAATTATTATATTCATTCAAAATATACATAAATATATATATCAGTAATAAAACTAATTACATTACACAAAATTACAAATTAAGACGAACTAATACATTTTAAATAAAGTGTTGCAATGATAGATTGTAAATTCTGAAATTAGTTGAAACTTGAACTTTAAATTGACAAAATTGAAGCAAATGTGCCATTTTGCAAAATTGTTATGTGAAGCTCTTTACAAGTTTAAAAAAACATCGAATTGTTCTTTCATAATAAAATAATTACGAGTGAAAAAAATTCAAATTTAAAGTCAAATTTAAATTTGAATTTGAAATCAAATTTAAATTTGAATTTAAATTTAAACTCAAATTTGATTTTGAATTCGAACTCGAATTTAAATTTGAGTTCAAACTCAAAATTTGAAATCAAATTTAAATTAAGCTATATGCATTAAACAGATGTTCATAAATGATTGAATTAGACTGTAAGCACCTTTATTTATTTTCAATTCACGAATTAGGCAATATCACTGTTGCCCTCGTGCGACTTGACGTGAGTGCGGAAATAAAAAGAGGGGGGTTTGAAATTATGTTCCCACTTAAACTGTATGGGTGTATTGCTAAAGTCTGGAATAATGACTTAGGCTGGGCATAACCTTCGAAATAATATGTAATTTTGAAGTTTATTCCCTGCAATTCCCCCTATGGATAAACTTGAAAGTTAAAAACTCAGTTTCGTGAATAATATTAATGGTTAATCAATTTTCCAAAGCCTGAAAAATTAAAATTAGTTGGGAGGCCTATATATATACATAATATTTAAGCAGATTGTTATATTGAAAAATGAATAGGTCAATCAGCTCACCCTGTAATGATATTGCTTTCGTCGTTTCACTGAGGTATTTTGATTCACCTCTTCAATATCCGATCTTATTGCTATGTAGTCAATATCTATATGCAAGGCAAGAAATTTTGGCTAAATTTTAGAAAATTTAGCAAAAGTGTAATTCAAGGGGAAGTCAGGTTTCATGACAAAGGGCTTTTCAAATGCTAGGTATTGGAACCAAAGTGCCAATAAAAAAAATTTATCACAAATAAAAATGTACCAATCTTTACTATCTGTTAGTATTGGGAGAAAGGTTCATAATTGGAATTATTCAATTTTGGCTTTACTTTCATTCTATGCAATAATAATGTACCAAAAAAACAAGAATAGTTTAAAATTGACAAAAATTTCAGTTTTTACAATGTAAATTTCTATTATAAGTGGAAGAATTGCACACTTGGTGGCACTTTTGGTGTTAAAGATAAATGGCATCGCTGCCCAAAATTTTTCACGAAATCACGATTTTTATTCTAGTATTTTATTCATAGTGAGCTTGCATCACATAACAATAATTACTTGTCATGAAACCTGACTTCCCCTTTAAATTTTCAGTTAAACCTTTGAGTGAAAAAAACACACCGTTTCCCCTGTAAGTCCTCTCCCACAATTCGCTCAAAATTTTGTTAATTTCTGTCATCTTCAGATTGTGATACTGCATAATGGCACTAAATAGAACGCAAAATACTGTAAATACTTAAGCGGTTAATAAATTTAGTTGTTATAAAAAAGTTGTATCTAATAGACTCACGCATCCAAAGCAGCCGAATACTTCTGCAAATCATTGCTGGCCAATTTGGTGGTCTGAAAATAAAACCCGTTACTTAAAAAATACGTAATTCAGAGCTGGTCCCAAATGTTACGGTATAAATCAAGCCTACTTTTGAAAGAATGAGCTTTTCTTTATACAGCTTCTCGGCATCTTTAAACATGTCTAACTGGAGTTCCCTTTTAGTTTTTCGGATGCTTTCTTCCATTTCCTGTTGTCCGCCTTTCGCTTTGTTACACTGAAACATTTCAAAAGGAAAGCTTTCAACCACCGAAGTGAATCTTAAGTGTATTTATTAGAATTTAAATACCTCTGCTCTTAAGCCTTCTTCTTTTTTAATAAAACTTCGTTTCTCCCTAAAGTATAAATAAAATACATGCCTCTTACTAAAAATTTTGGTTGTAAAAAATACTGGACTTTTCCGAGGGTTCTTTATCAAAGTATAGAATCACTCTCACTATTTTACAATTAAATACATGGATTCATAAAAAAATTATTGGCAAACCTTATAACTGTTTTTTAGGATCAACTTTTCGTGGATTATTTTATTATTAATTATTTACACATGGATATTTTTAGGAATTGTTTCGTTATATTATTACCAATTTGTTTAGCATTTTTTTCCAAAATTTTATAATTTTGTTCAACTTATTACGGATTTTTAGGATAACTAAGTTTTTTATTTTTGTAAAATTTCAGAATTTTCGTAGTTTCCCTCCTGAATATGTGGACCTATAATTTTGCCATAAAAGACCTCATGTTATAGTTGTAATGACTTTAAAATTATAGCAATCAGGAAACAGTCAACAATCCATATTTAATGGGAATAATTATACAGAATACTGATAGATTATTGATGGAATCAGTGTGTTAAGCACTGATATTTCTATACCTTAAAACTAATTTCGGTAAACAACAATATGTAACTGAATTATTTTGATGCTGTCTTAAATATAATACGGATGTTCATATATGAATAAAAATAAATGTTTAGAATAAAATGAATATATTCACGTGAGGAGTGTATTTATGTTGAATCCGCCGAGGCGCCTTCGTAGTGCGGCTACATCCTGTTTTGAGTCTTCTACAGCTTTTTGTTTAATCCTAAGGTTATAATTATCGTCCAAATTCCTTTTTATAGTCTGGCATGGATAAATACTTAGATATTAACTAAATCCTTTTCACGTTTAGGCTAAAACATATATTTGAGACTGAAAAATACAGACTTTATGGCCATTAATTTCCTCGTTCAATTTGCGGTCTTGTTTCGTTAAATTCTGTTTTTTACTTTCCTCTTGCTTCAGCCGTTCGTCGATATCCTCCAATTCTTTCTGATGTTTAAGCAACTGTTCGGGTTTTTGGCTGTCCAGGAATCTACGAGGAAAAGAACGAACAATCAGTCCTGGAAACTCAAGAAGGTAATTGTGCTCCAAACGAAACAGTATTTAAATACTTGGTGACTTCAGAGTGATAACTAGTTATGTCTTTCTTTTTTTGGTCACATTCACTAATATCTTTCTGCGCTTCATCCAGAGCATAGTCCTTTTGAGTAGAAATGTTCTCCTTCTCCTTTTCCAATGCTGCTATTTCATTCTATATGGTAGAAAGTTACAAAATGCAGAAAACGTTTTTTCCATTTTCAAAGACTTACAAAAACTTCAGATTAAGGAAAGTCTCATTTTATCCCAAGTGCTTTTTAAATAAAAACGTTAATAGTGAAGTAAAAATTTAAATCAGACTTATTATAAAGAAAACAGATAGGCTTAAAGAACCTGATTTGAAGAACCTGACTTTCCTTTTAAAAATTAAATAGTTTCCATAGAGAAGAAATAATTTTATTCATCACATATTCATTCCTTAGAAAAGGGATTTTTCTACCTCAAATGGCATGAGTTCAGCTTTGATGGTATCGATCTCCCGCCTGAGAGCCGAATTATCGTTTCCGAGTTCCACCTTTCGACTTTCCAGTTGCGACACTTTTTGAACATCGCGGGAAATCTGAACTTGCTGAACTCCCAGTTTATTCACTTCCGCTTGAAGGGCTTGAGTACGTTCCAGATAATCGGACAATTTCTGCTGCTTTATTTTCAAAGAACTTTGCACTCCATCACTATCGTAATAGCCATCGAAACATTTGTTGCAACAATTTTACAGTTAATTTAAAAATTACAAAAAAAAGGATTTTTCAAAGTGATCTCACAAGACATTCTGCAGGTTTACTTTCTCTTCGCTCACCGATGTCATTGACCTTAAATTATCTAAATTGAATTTTAAAGATTCGAGAGATAATTAATTTCAGAGTTAATGCCTAAACTGTCTCTGCGTAAAACGTACCTCCACCGAGTGACTTGCTAATCAGTTCAATCCGCTTATCAATCTTGATCAGTTCAGAAATGTTTTGGTCAATTAAAGTCAGATCAGAATTCATGCTTTGAATGAGAGATTCATCTCCCTGTTTAAATGTCACCATTTCTTCGACCTTAGCGCAGAGAACAAGAGTAATTGTGAATCACCGTCAAACTCCTCTATGTCATGACACAGTTTTTCACCCAATATTTTACCTCGGACAATTCGTTTCCCCATCTTTCAATGTCTTCACCCAATGCTTTAATAGAAGCTTTTAGTTCAGGAATTTCTTTATTAGTTAAAGAAATTTTCTATAAAAAAATAATAACACAAACTTCTTTTTATCTATTAAAACAAGAGATTTAAAATGTTTCTTTTAAAAGTTACCCGTGCTTCCACGTGTTTCATTTGTAACAGATCAGCGTATTTTTCCTGCTGTTTACTGAGGGCCTTTTGTTTTGATTCAACTTCAGAGGGAAACAGTTGTAACTTTGTGCTCAACTGAAAATGAAGATTAATATTATTTTTAGTATAAAAGATCTGGATATCAATACTTAAAATGTTTCTAAGAATCAAATTACGCATTTGACGAGATCGTCGATATCTTGCTGATCTGCAAATTTGCTATGACAAAGCGGACAACATGATTTATCCTCTTTAAGCTTATCAAGAAATTTGCCATACAGGTATCGAGTGCCCGAAATGGATCCACATTCCCTTTTTAAAAAAAAATGATTAGTTTTCTTTTTATAATTGTATTTTTTCCCAATTCATTATTCAAAATCCAATTATTTGGCACTAGTTTTACTTACTCTTGCTGATTTTTTAATTGATCGTTATGCGTTTTAAGGCAGGATTCCAGATCCTTGGTACCACAAGCCTGAAACAACTTCTCCTCACATTCTATAAAAAAAGTCAATGGACAAAAAAAGTAATCAATTATGTCCATAGTCGTCCCAAATAAGAGAAGGGTTGTAACTCATGTCCATGGTGGTCAACAGCATAACTTGCAACAGGAGGTCAATAACTTGCTGAACATGATTGTGAAATTTTGGGGAATCATTTTCTAGCTCCATTATAACAATTGGCAAAACGTTTTTTTGGGTTTACATGACCTTTAAGGTGCTTTAACTCATAAAATACTTTAGCAATTAAAAAAAAATAGAAACAGGTAAAATTTACCAGTAAGTTCAGCTTCCTTTTTTTGTAAGTCATGCCTATTTATTGGATAAAAAAGTCGATCATGAAGTAATCACAAAAATTTTACGAGACATTTGATTCAATGATTCTGCTGCTCACATCTTTAGTTTTCGGTCAGCTTTACTGGTTGCTTCACGAGACAACAAATTTTCCTTTCGTTTTCTCAATTCATTCAATTCATTTGCAAATCGCCTAAGTAATTGTAAAAAAAACCAATGGGACAGTTAATTAGTAGACACATTATACAAAAATAAAAACTACCCTCATCAGTGAAAGATCACGCAGTGAAAGCAATGTTTTACCTGCTTATTCCATTTGCGGCATCGTAGAAATTGCTCTTGGGAATATGTCCGAGTAAATGCTTCAACGAATCATCGTGCTTTGCTTTTCTGAAATTTTGTTTTCCACCTCAAAAATCACTCTCAAATAAAAAACGTAAAATAAAAATAATCCAACAGGATTTATAAAAAACGTACAATTTTCTTAAAGACTCTTCTCTAGTAGATTTTTCCTTTTTAGCTACTTCTAGTTCTGCTTGTCCTTTTGCTTGCTCGTGCAATTTCATCATTTCGGCGCTGAAATTAGTAGGACACCAATGTAATGTGGTTGACCCAGAAATAGGAAAATGGGAGTGAATCCCATGCGAATCTTTTGGGTAAATCTCAAAAAAAGATTGGGTTAATTTTGATAAAAATGTTGGTGAAAATTACGTGAATGAATCCTGAGTATTTATATAGAAATTGGCTTTGGAGGTTTTTTTTACACACCAATTGCAAAAGAATATGTAATATCAATCTAAAGGTTGGCCTAGCTACAAAGTGGCCACATTACTTACTCTAATTGTCTTATTTGTTTTTCTAGTTCCGAGCCTTCCTTTTGCAACTTGCCGACTTCGGTCTGCAATACCGCCGCATCCAATTCCGCCAAAGCGAATTTAAGCTCTCGTTCCTTTTTTTTAAAAAGAAAATGCACAAAACTTGATGACGGCAGTTCCTTTGCAAGCGTAACATTTATAAAAGCAGGACCAATGTAAAACGTTTTACCTTCCTCTTAAGTTCGGCTTCAACAATTTGCAGTCTGGAGGCTGAGGCTTCTACTTGCATGAGTTCCACATTAATTGACTGGATTTCTTTCTGATTAGCTTTCTGTCAGTAAATTACAATTTTATATAAAAATTAATTACGGTAATGATTACCTCGATAGCCCCGGTACATTTCTTGCTTACGTTTTCCAAAAATAAAAACAATAACAATTAAAAACAGCTTACAATCTGTTTGTCTTTGGTATCTTCTAATGTCTGGAGTTTAGTTTTGGATTCGCGAACATCGTTTAATTTGGATTGAGCAACTTTTTCTTGTTCCAGATAATTATTCTATAAAAAAATTAAATTAAAAAGGGTATTAATATTGGGCAGCAATCATCAGCTTTGGGCTGTGTAATATTGTACCTTCAGTTGCATTTGATTTTGCCTCATCAGCGTAAGTTTATTTCCCAGCTGTTCTTGAATTTGTCGAATTTTATCGCCAGTCAATTGGGCGCTGCCACCAAGTGCCACTGTAAGCATTCATTTCTTAAATTACCAAATGCTGACATCGACACAATAATTAAGTCTCCTTCTTAGAAGAAACTACTCTATTAAAAATTACAAAGATGTCTCGGTTTCCCAGACTTTTCTATGACTACATAGTTTATAGAGTTTACTACAAATTTTCATTACAAACATAACACATTATGATTTACACACCTTTAAATTGATATTGTTCACAAATTGCCTTGGCTAATGCATCTCTTTTTTTAACCCTTTCTTTGTGCCTCTAAGTAAAAAAAAAAATCACAAATAATACTCAGTACATGACAACTCCTCAGTTAGGGGCACATTTTCAAGAAGAATAAAACATGGTAAAAATAATTTTGCACAAATTATCTTGGTGAAGACCTGAATACTCTAGATTTGGGAAAAAGCATACTTAACTTTTTTTTGCTATGACTTTATCATCTGCAGAGATATCCGAAATGAATAATTAATTTAGAAATTAATTTATTTAAACTAATAATCCAGTTCTTGCATTGTAAAAGCGAGGAATTGTACATATTGCCAAATTGGAAAGTCTGTAATTATTTCCTTGTACCATTCTTTTAATATATAAATTTACCATTTCTAATCATATTTTCTGATTAAACAAAGTTTTGGAAAAATGGCTAAGTAGGATATTTTGATGAGCAATTAATGCAAATCATTTTTCATTAGAAACTTATGGTTCATATGTGGAAAATGTAGCAATTGAAAACTACGTCTGTTACCCATGGAGTTTCCCATATCATTCACATTATGAACATATAGTCATAATAAATACAGTCAGGTTCACTAACCTCCATTTCCGTTTGCAGTCTTCCGAGCCGTAGCAATATATCAGAATGCATAGCAGAAAGTACGGGTGCTTCCTTTTCTATTTTTTTTAAACTCCGCTGAACCTAAAAACAGATACAAAAATTACTTCAAACAACTACGTCATAAAACTTTCAACAAACAAAAGGGCTAATAAGCAATACTTCTGCTGACCTCATCCTGCTCGCTAATTTTCTCTCTCGTCTGATGCTCCAAATTGTTAATCTGTTCACGAAGTTCGCTCGAATCTCCAGTAAACATTTCCACAATAGCTTTTTCCAATTCCTTGCAAGCTTTCTCTTCTAATTTGAGTTTAGTTTCCTCTTGAGCTATAAAAACAATACATATTCAAAAATAAAGTAATAATCAAAGGGATCACGGCCATTAGTTTAGTAGCAAAAATTATACCCAATTCATTTTGAATGCCACCAATAGTTCTTTCTTTAGTTCCAATTTCTTCCAAGCTTTCCTAAGGGTTACCAAAGAAAGTAATTAAAATTATGATAAACCTCATATTACTTTTATTATTTTTTGACTTTTAATGAAATTCACCAGACATTTTCTGGAAACACAAAGTACAAAATTGTCATATTTACAAATATAAATCAAGCTGATCTAATAATTATATTCTTACAACATTTTAACACCTGCAAACAACACTTTAATTATAATGTAATTTAAATTATTTTTGCAAAATGTTTAAAGTTTAGATGTAGATTCCATTTGATTTTTGAACTTTCATTAATTAATTCAAATAAAATTCTTACATTAACAGTCTTCAGTTTTTCTTCAATTTTTTTAACTTGGTCCTTTGAGACAGTCAGTCGTAATTCCTCATTCTCCAATTGTGACTGCAGCTATAAGAAATTCATATAAATAGTAAAAATAAAAAGTTTTACTACTTATTGATCTGAACGGTCAAAATTTAAAGAGTGACACTACCTTAATAGCCATTTGTCTGTTGGTCTCTAGATATTGTAATTCAGTGTCACACAATTTCACAGTCCCATCCTGCCGAAAATGGTTAAAAATACATTACATAACTATAAACGTGAGAACAGCCGAGCAGCAAGAATCATGTGAAAGTCCGACTCACATGTTCCCGCCTGATCACGTGGATGTTATCCAAAGCCTTGATGTAACGGGTGGCAGCAAATATTTCATCAAACTTAAGTTTCAATATTTTGCCTTCGCTAAGAGGCCTGTTAGACATCCAAATGCAGCATTTTCTTTAGTAAAATACAGAATGACGATAAATGCGAATTCGGTATTTTCTTACCAGTTGGAATCTTCTTGATGGCAAAAGATTACATTATTCAGAATGGCTTTTGAAACGCCGAAACTAGCAATCATCTAATAAAATATTTGTACGTGAAAATGTGTCATGACTCGATTACTGTCGAACAGGGAAACAACAAGTAAAACGAACCTCTCTATCCAGTTCTGAACATTTGGAACTGATACTAACTTTCTAAAATATATTGGAATACAACTTCGTCAGAAAATACCATGAATCTCCCATAAATAGCAAACAACCGATACATTATTAATTTTTTTACCTTTCCCTCACTATCAGTTCGTTGAATTGTTCCCTCGAGTGATTTCATTTCAATTTTCTTGGCCTGTTATTTGTACAAATTTATACACATCATTATGTTTAATAGGCCTTTGCAACTTTTTTTCCCTTTGATGCCGAATGTGCGCAACATATGGCGCATATCGAAAAATTTTGTTTGCATTTTTGAATTTCATATTATATTTCATCATAAAAATATAGGGAAAATGAATAAGAAGTACAATACCATTATTGCAATTATCTATTATTTAAAGTAAGTTTTGATATTTGACCATACATTCGGAGCATTAATGAAAGTTATTTACTCATTGTAAATACCTTAACAAATCTATTTTTGGAATTTAATATTTAAATAAATCAACCTCGAAAGACCCTGCATGCATACAGTCAAAGAGAGCTAGTCTAAGAAATGCCAACAAAAACTGTTTTGCAGGTTATTCACCATGAATTCAGTGATGTAACCATAAAAAAATAAATTTTTTTTAAAATGAAGTCCATTGTATCAAATAATCTCACTTTTTGGGTGGCCATCAAAGCTCTCGAGACGACAACTTCGTTGCCTCGAATATCGGCAAACTTTAACCTTATTTTGGCTTTGATCTCAGTTTCTTTGGCAATCTAAAAACGCAGCAGACAAAATTCTGATTTAATTCCGATGCCCGGATTTTTTTTGTAACAAAAATTTGTCATTTATCTGGGAAAATGCTGCGAGAAGGTATAATATGCTGACCTTTGGATCGTGTATAAAGGAACTGCCATGATTGCTATTTGGTGGCATGTCACCAGTCGTAGCATACCGTAGGCATTCGATTATTGTCTGCAAAAATGTTGGTTACGAGTACATTATTTTATGCAACCGGTTAAGCTTAAACGCCTTACTCCGACTAAACTTGCCGTTTTGCCCGTTCCATTCGGTCCCAAGATCAGCGTTAATGGACTGAAGAACTGCATAGTTTGGTCCTCACGGGGTGAAAAACTTCGCACGCCTAAAATACTCAGTTTATCCAGAGCAGCCATCTCTATGACAATTCGTACGCACAACACAATGATTAAATGAGCATTTAACTTTTAGAAAATGTAGGCCTAATCACATTTTTAAAATGTAAATAAAATTAAACCAATTCAAGATATAAGTGAGGAAAGATTAAAGATACCAGTAAAAAGTATTTGGCACTTCTACAACAATACCGTTTATTAGACTGCAGGGTGGTTATCTTAAAAATGTTCCATATCTCATAAAACAAAACTATGAACTCAAAAAATTGACGCTAGAGCTATAATAAGCTATAGGCTTTTTGACTATTTTAAGATTCTATGGAAATAATGAACCGACACATGCCTCTGCACAGGTAGTCGAAACGTTTAGCATTTTGGCTAGTACCATCGTATACTTATCTAGCAAATCAAGTAAGGGTTGCATTAAAAGTCACTACTTCGATCGAGTTAGGTTAGGATAGCAGGGGGACAAGGGGCGCAGTCTCCCAGAGGGGACCCAGGAGTGAAGCTCCCGGTTAGGCCTGGGGGTGTTCTTAGGTTGTTTTGCACGACCCTTATCGGTTTTGGAGGGAAAAGTCACAGGTACCCCTTTTCTAGGGTAGTACCCTTTTGGCAGATGACGTTCCCTTAGTCATAACTTTTGGTATAGAAGGGTTTTTCGTTCCATGGTCCCTCTATAGCTTAATGTCGGCCTATATAGACCTATAACTAAAAAGATGGTCAGGTCAACAGTCCTTCACACCTGTATTAGCTGTCGTCCTTTGTTCTATTCAACACATCTCTTCCCCCCCCCCCCACGTCAGCAAGCTTTGCACCGATTTCAATTAGGCTTTTGAACACTAACGCTGTTGTATGCAGCATCGACTACGGTAGGCTATGTTTCTAAACATGGGAAAGGCTCGAGTCTTCCTTAATAGTGGCAGGGGTAGGCCATCAGCATGCAGTTCCGGTATTCAGTACAGATTGTGCCAGAACTTAACTGGTACCTAGGCTAAAGCTTTCACATTTAACCAAACACTAATCCACACTTTCATATTGGGTACAAAACTAAAAAATCCTTGCTTTAAGGTGCATAGATTTCACCCTGAAAGGAGCTATAACACGTGCCGATTGAATTTGGTTTGCTGAAATACGCACTTGCATCGAGAGATTCGAGCCCGATTTCGGCTCAAAAACTTCGTCAAATTGTATAGGTATTATAATAACAAGTGTTCATACCTCCAGTGATCCTAGAAATTTACTTTTTGGGCAAAATCTGTAAATAATGCCGATGACAATCACTTGAAACTCCCGAACACGAATAAACAAGAATGAAACTGGACATTAAGGGCGCCACCTACCGATATAAATTTTATACACTGTGCCACGAAAAATGTCACCCCCTTTTTCTGGGATTTTGTCAATATACATGTATAATATATAATATATATAGTTTGAACAAAGAATTTAATAACTCATTGAAATCCAACATTATGGCAAAACAACGTGAATGCCTCTTATTTATTATTTTTCCCGTTTCGGGCTACGAGCCTCGCTACGAGCCTTTGGCTCTTTGTATTTCCCAAATACTGATCATAAATTGGGAATTTTTACAAATATCGGTACATAATACACACTGTAATGTGTAAGCTGGTAAAAGATTTTGCAAATAATACTATAGCATTACTTTTAGAAAATGAAAAACATTCGGACTTTTACTGACTTTTTCCAAAAAAAATTTCCATTTATAGTAGGCCTATGTTTGAAAATATAATAACTTTTAACATGTTCAGACGTACCAGTACGTAAGATTACTCTTGTATATGAGTCCATAAAAGGCAGAACATTAAAGGGAAAGTCCCACTTTGATAGACATGGGTTGTAGGAGGAAGAGCATGAAAAATTAGGATAGGCTCAGAAATTGCAATTGGATATGAGCCCACCAATCGAAAAATAAATTGTCCCGAATACATGGATTTGGATGAAAATGCAAAGCCAAAGTAGGCGCCATTTTACTGGAAGTATGCGGCGCCCTCTACTGTATAAAAGGCATCGGCTCTCATGAAACACTTAGACACGCGTGTCCTAGAGGGAGCCACCCACTTTCAGTCTGCTGAAATCTATGGAAAAATGGCGCCTAACTTGTATTTGGCAAATATCCTGGTTTTCTTCAACGTGAAAACTCTGCTGCAATTACTATTGTCACAGCCATTTATATCTAGTAATTGTGTACAAGTTAAACATCACTTGTTACAAAGTGGGACTTTCCCTTTAAGAATAACATAAATGAGTAGAAATCGGACTAAATATAAAATATAGCATACTGGAGAAGCTACCAGATGTCAGAAGAAATACATAAAAAGGGACCATTTGTGCCACACGAACTTCTTGCACTTTGGGAACTTCTTCGAGGCCACAAAACTCAACAGCTTCTCCTCTCCCCGTATATTTCCGTTTATAACAATTAAATAGTAGCGGTATTTCTTCCATTCGTAGGCACCACAATCATGAAAAAAAAAAAAGAAAAACCAAGAGTTATTTCTTGATATTCATGCGAATTTTTATTTATAGACACAATTGGTGAACAAGTGGCAGAAAATAAAAAACTTGATACGTTAGTATTAAATGACAAATGTACAGCAGTAATTTCCATTCAATCGAGAGAGATGCTCACTAAATTTGTTGAATAAAATGAAAAAGCATAAATAGTCTAAGAAAATCCTGGCACGCGCCACTTCTAAAATATTTACCACATATATTCTCACACTAGAAATACAGGCAGCTTTAGCACAACTCCAGTTAGCGTTCTCGTGCACAAATAACTCTCGGTTCCTATAACACAAAGTAAATATCATACGTGAAAAATATAATCACACACTACGTTTAAAAAATACTACTCCAAAAAATAAAAGAGTACGAAACAAAGTTGTTACGTCCGTCGAGAACATCGCCCTGGAGCTGCTGCGGCCGTGCGGAATTTCCTTATAATGCTCGGCCATTTCGAAACCATCCAATTTAACAAGCTTTTAAACAAAACAGGCCCAAAAAAAAATTACCAAGAAAAACAATACAAGCACTAATGATAGCATTTTGGCATTTATCAAGCATGCTTTCTCTTTAAAAATACACTTCAAAGTCAATTTAACATAAAAAAATTAATAATCAATTTAACATTTTGAATTCGACGAGCCCGGATTTTGCATTATTAAAAATTATGGGGTATATTGGATCGCCTTCGTGCATCCAAATCCTTCGAGTTTAAAAATGGACCACGACTATGGCCGCTTCAACGATGCACCTTCGATTAAATTTCTTATTAATAGTTAAGTAGGTATGCGGATATCGGATGCATTTTTCCTATTAATTTAAAATGGTTAAATGTACAAGTTAGCTCGCAGTCTCCAATTGGTCAAGGATAGACCTAGAGAAAATGGGGGGAAAGGAGGGGGGGGGGGTGTGGATACATTCCACGCAAGTTTTTACCAGCAGCACTGATCTGAATAATATAAACGACAATTCTTTACCAAAATAGCTACATCATGTGACAGAGCTCCTTCTGCCGCCTCATTTTCGCAATGGCTGGAGGGGGGAAGAAAAAAAATCACTGGCCAGAGAGACGGCGTGCCTGACCGTTGCAAATATATGTATATATGTACAAGACAAAATGCTCGACTAATCAATTAACTATGCCATTTCCATTTGATTTCCTCGCATTTCCGCTCGACGGTCATTCTCGCCGATTGACCCGATCCATCGACGGTGTTTAAGATACTCCTGTTCCGGACAGGTAGACTGGACATTAGGGTAAATGCTAAGGGCCAATGGATTTCAAATAAGGGGAGCCAGGTGATCTCATTGCTGTCCAAATTTCAATATTTGCAAAATTTTTGAGTTTCAAGCCACCTTTGAAAGTGAGGAAAAAAATACACAAAGTAGGACGCCGGGCCCAAATCCCTGCTAACAAAAAAAAAACCGAGGAAAGAAAGGAAGGAAGGAAGGAAGGAGCTTCGAGGAGGAAAACAATCTCAGTTTTAAAATTTGGCGATAATCGAGCCTTCGCAACATTACTGCAACTACCAAACACTCGTCGCTGCCGCTGCAGTGACCACCACTTTCTAGCGGATTTCATTGCTTTTTTTTCCAGTAATTATTAAAAATAAAATAACAATTTGGCACCATTCCCCACTCTACGAGTGCATGCAATCGAAAAGTGTTTCAGGCAGCGCATCCGTCTTCTCTCGCATTTTTAGATATCACGAGGGAGATAGGGGTAAGGGGGTTGTAGCGGGCGCTGCGTGACCCCGCACTTCAAGTCACCACCACAATACATGTATATATATAATATATTCGATGAGTCTCGGGAGACTAGCCCTCGTCCTGCCACCGCCGTCGCCAATTTCCCGTCCATCAGGAATGTCTTCTAGAAAAAAAAATAAGATGCACTTGTTCCGTGTTGTTTGTTTATTTGCAGTCTGTTTTCTGACTTATTCGAGGGAGAGTCCGGCCGCTCTTAAAAGTGTCCGTCGATCGTCCGACAATGGTGACCACAAAGGGGGGGGGGGGCCGTGTAAGATAAGGAGAAGAATGCGAGAAATAGATAATAGAGAAAACAAATGGCAGCATAATGCGTGTTAACTAGATAAAATATGGTGTATTCGAATAGGATGCGTCGCTGGTGTCGGACGAGGCTCCACCGCGGCAGGCCGACGGGAGATCGGCGATGCTCTTCCGAGTGTCGAAGCGTTGCACGAGGGTTGGGCGGGTGCGGCATCGCGGTCGGTGGTGATGGTGGTGGTGGTGTTGCTGGCAGCGACGGTCGTCCTCGTCCGTTTCTGGATGACGCATGCGGGATTTACATCTATTTACAATGGAGTCGGCCGTGGTGTTGCAGCCATCGGAGCTGCAACGGATGGCCGCCCTCCTATAGTATTGAACAGCTCGAGCTACAACAACCGCTACTACCGTTTTTACTTTTTTGTCTTTGATCTGAAAAAAAAGAGAAAAATTGTAGTAATCAAATGAAAATATGCTAAATTTTTCCCATGTCTTAGACAGACAAGCGTTCCACATTTTAACCTGCTTTTCCCCCAACTTTGTGGGCTCAACTTTCATTACACCATGTTTGTTTCATGTCCTACGGAATAGAACCTTTTTTTTTAAACTATGGGAAGATTGTTGAATTATTCTCAAAACTTAAGAAAAATTACAGGATAGTTTTCATATTATGAAATAAATATTATAATATTACTTTCTCGAAATACTAGAATGTTACAGAATTTCTTCTTAAAATAAAGAATGCTCTAGAAAGACTGTCCAAAAATACAGAAAAATTACAGAGATATTTGCCAATTATAAGACTGTCATAGGATATTTTTGCAAAAAAAATTTCTTGTCTTAATTAAGAACCTCGTGGGGTGGGTTCAACTTTCAACAAATGTGAAATTAGAGTCCAACTCAATTCGTGAAGTACCGTAGTAAACGTTACGAGATTTACAGAAATACGATAAAAGAAACTTATACGGTAAATGCTATGCCAAATATAGTAAAAAACCTGTTTATGTATAAAATAAATATAAGAAATATAGGACATTTTGTGACCTATGCAGATTTCTAGAAGTACTCTAGGCACGAGTCATTTAGTTTTAACTTAATCACTAACACAAAATGTCGTCCAAAAAAATGGTTCCAAAATGGTGCTCAGTGCACGTATATTTTTCAGCAAATCAAAGGTCTTCCAAGCCTTTCCTCTGGAATATCTACAGATTAATCCCACACCTCGAGCGAATGCATTATTCTGCGTTCTAATGCCGCTGTCGTGCATTACCAAAATTAATAATGCGGCCAACATCCTTCAAATTTAACTTCTATATACCAAGACTTGGCATCCGTTCGCTGGAATTTAAAAAGCAAGGCCGCCTTGATTTAACAACGGAATGCTCGCTGCTTCGCTTATTTACCTTGAGAATTGGGCTCTGGTAAATTTTCGCGTGGTACTAGATGCATCACCGACGTCTTCCCGGGCGGTAAACCAAGGGCTGAAATAGAAAACCAAATCAGAGAATTAGCATCTTGTTATCCAAACTATCTACTTAATTATACAGTTCGCACCGGGCTTTACAGGCATGCAAAAAAATTAGCATTCCTATAAATATTATAATACCAAATTAGAAACCATCGAGAAACTCGGTTCGGCAAGAATTTTAGTGGGCTTAAGCTTAACTTGGGTCACAATTTACACCCAGAGGCCATGAAGGGGCCTAGGTGTAAAATATTACCCAAATTAAAGCTGCACTGTCCTGAAGAAATTTCGTTTTAAATTGGGGCTCCTAGCACGTGCCAATTGCATTTGATTTGCTGGTATATGCACGTGCACTGAGCCTCATTTTAGAACAAAATTTCTTCAGGACAGTGTAGCTTTAAAAGTCACCCTTGAGTATATTTCGGGAGCAACAGAAACTTTAAAAAAATTTGCATAAGGACTAAATAAGTTCCAAAACTCCATTGGACGGATTGGACTAAAAACTAAAGTACATAATTATTATGTACATGTGCATTGTGCTATTTTTCCAAGAAACATAGGCCTACATAAGAATACCATTTCCCATTCACTTCTAGGAATATTCACGATCCACGACCTGTTTTCTAGAATTATCCATTAAGCAAATTAACACGAGTGACAACAGCAATTAATAAGGCGGAAAACGTAATCTTTGAGAAAACATGTCGATACAGTAATTGGCGTGTTTTAGCGCTATTACCCTGTTACCATTTGGATACATAGTTAGGACCTTGAGCGTTTTGCTGTTGTCGTCTG
>JAQIXP010001381.1:0-18697 GCA_034700285.1 Proteroiulus fuscus | reverse complement strand
TCTGGCGCCCTAATTACAAAGTATATAAAATGAATTGAGTTATATTAGTGTACATTTGAACTAGTTTCTAGACAATTCACATTAATTACACATTTACAGCATAATTTTTTGTTTTTGCAAAAATCAGAAAAATAAATAATAACAAGTAATTAGGCCTGTGTACACTGTGAGGAATCCTAACCTTATTATTGTTCTGCAATTTTGTGCAAATTTTTTTTTTTTTGCAGAATATTTTTTTCTCAAAATATACAGTTTAAATCAGTGTAGTTTAGCCCCAAACAACAAATACATTCCCTGCATATTTTCCTTGAAAAATGTGCCCAATCTGACTATTTGCATTCCAGATGGTGACCATGTAACTTTAATTTATTGGTTCAATTAATTTCTGTAACTTTATGTTAATTAGGGACACTTATAGAATCACAATGGTACAATTATCTCATTTTGTCAAACTGGCTCATTCGCTACTTCCGAATATTACGCCATCGATAGATTGTTTTCTTGAATTCTGGCCTTGGTGTAATAAAAATGCAATGATTTTGGGCTTGGAAAGATAGCAATTGAATTCTCTTAACATATTTTAACCGTGTATGTTTTTCTTAACTAACAACTTTTTATTATATTAATTTGACAACAAATAGTAAAAGCCTATCTTCTGCAAGATAGCAAACATTATCACAGAAAAATCAGTACTAAAAGGTTATTTAGACTCACTCTGAAACACAAATGTGAACACTAAACCACCTAATTGGAGTCTTTTTATGAAGAACTTGGATGTTCCTGCAGCTTAAGGAAAATGCATTTCTAATCAAAGTCAGAAAAAAAATCTTAACTGTTTTTAATAGTTATCACTATGATTTAATTATACATGCTTGGCCCTCACTAATTTTTAGCCACATTTTCCTAACCTTGTTTAGATATACATTAGTTATATACCATCATAATACGAATTTCATTAAATTGGGAACTTTTTCATGGATTAATAATTATACAACAAATTTATAACCAAATGATGTTTATAACTGCATGTATAAAACATTTTGAGCAAACAGTAGCAATGCCTAAACTATATTTATACATAATAACGTTTTGGTTTGTCTTTTTATTAACATCACTCCATTTTTTAATAAAAATGCAATGTTTTCATTCTACATCATTTTCACACGTGTTTTACATATACCTATACCTATACACTATAATATTTACAACTGGTATAGAAATTGATTGCGTCAAATTTCTACTTTATTCCCCTTTTTTTAAAAAAATGTTATGGAAGGAGTTTAGTATCGGATTTTTTCTGACTAGAATAGATTTAAATTTAAATCATTTTAATAACAAAAAAAGAGTTAATTTTGTAAATATTGTCATTGGCAGTGTTATAGTAATGCACCTTTTTCACGTTGAAAAGCATTTCACAAGTTCGTAAAATTACAATTTAATTAATTATTTAATTAAATACTTCATTTAATTGGAATGACTAGGGATTTAGCATTAACTTAATTGCATATTTAGAATTCACCACTTTTTTGAAGCCATTTTGTTTTTTATTTGTTTAGTAGCAGCGTTAAGTCTTGCAGTAAATGTAGTAAAATATATAACTAGTAAATTTGGCAAAAATGCATTGGATAGTGTTACTGTAAGGGAAAATTAGCCCTACATCTAATGTTAGTCAATGCATTTTTATCAAATTGAATTACTATATACTAAAACACATGCTATTGGACAAATTCAAATTAAAAGAATTATTAAAAGACAAATTAAAAGACTTTATAGATTTTGTTAGCTTGTTTGTAAAGGTGCGGCCACACTATATCACAAAACTTGTTACATAGCAAAGTTATACAATGTATTACAAAAAAAGTTATAAAACATGATGTCATTTAACATTTTTCTTGGTATATCATCCATAGAGTATTATTCAGTAACACATTATATAACAAGTTGTATAACAAACGTATAGCCAATGTTATATAATATAATGTCTACAATGTGGGTGCACCTTAAGATCATCACTAAATTATAATTAAAAAAACAAAATGGCTTTTTAAACATAAGGAGGGTCAAGCCGAAATGTCCATTCAATTCTGTTACATAAATTGGAGTTTTGCAAATAAGGTTTACGGTTTAATTTTTAAGAGACCGAACTTTTTTTAATACAAAAAGTTGGACTAGGTGGTCAGTTAACCTGTTGTGATAACTTTAAACTATTCATACTTTGATGAAATAAGCTGTTACAAAATTGCTTTTTTTTTTCTCTTTTGTAGTGTGAAAAATGCATTTGCAGCATTGAGGTGTGACAGTAAATGTGTGGAAGTCGTGAGTTAAACTGAAGCTAAAATGGGGCAGCCATTTTGGAAGACCAATGAAGTTCCCTGTGCTTTTTTGTTCAACGGTGTTTACAGGTAAATCTAAACTTTTTTTCATTATTAGTTATATGGCTTGTTTACTAATTAGACTGGTTTGTACTGTCTATTGGCCATTTGGTAATTAGTAGTCTGTAAGCATTTTAGGAGTAATTTTTACTCTGGTTCACCCAATATATAGTTCATTTGGTGGTTGCCAGACTTTATAGAAGTAGGCCTACTTGTAATATTTTCCAGGGTTATTTTTATTTGTACTGGAAAATGTCACACATTGCCATAAAATCTGGTTACTGCAAATACACCATTCTTAGTGTGAGTTGGAGAATTGCAATAAGTAGATTTACACACCAGTGTACATTCACCCTTAAACTACGTCTCTTAATTGTATAACGTTTATTCATATTTTTTGGATGTAAATTTAGGCATTTTTATATCTTAATATATATTTTAGATATATTTTATAAGATATATTTTAATCATAGCTTAGATCACGATAGACACTGGTTAACTTGTTGCCTGTGTGCGTTTATTATTGACTGTCAATAGTTGACTTTGCGGCCGCTAGGTGTGTCATTATAACCTAAGTTTGGTTACTTTGACTATAGTGTTTGCAAATATTTTTGTCAGATTAATTTCAATTGAAGAATATGAATGCCTGAAATTATAACTTTTTCTTAAATTTATGAGAATTCTTATGGAAACAATGCAGCTCAAAACACTATGTTAAAAATGTGATCCAGAGTCATAGGTTAAGGGTGAACACGACAGGTGCACTGACTGTTAAAAATATTTAAATGGGTGTTGAACCTTCAATCAGCAGTGTGATTGGTTAACAATTTTCGTAAAAAGACTTAGTTTTTTTAAAGCTTACATACATGAATTTGTAATGTTTGAAAATGTAATTGAGTTAAAAGGGAAAGTCTCACCTTGTTACAAGTTATTTGGAAAGAAAAATAAACTAATTTTTTACTAATTAAACCAGTAACTTTAATTAACTAATTAAACTATTTGAGAAGGGCACAGAAATTAATATTTTCATCAGACTTACCATAATTCAGGAATGATGAATTTTCTGAAATACATGGATGTTGCCATTTTACCTAATTATTACAAAACTGACTGGCGCCATCTAGGTGTTACATTTTGTAACTTAAACCATTGAAAGTGTTTAGGTGACTGTGTTGTGTATTGAATTGGAATGGTAGTTATGGTAGTAAACAACTCAATCAGTAGATGGCGCCACTTATTTATTTAAAGGATACTTTCTGGGAAAAGCATCAAATTAAGCCCCTTTCAAGAAATATATTTATTGTTTAATAATCCAATTAAAATTGTAATTTCTTAATTGCCCTTGTAAATTTGTTTTTGATTTCAAAAAATTATAATAACTGTAACAAGGTGATACTTTCCCTTTAACCAATTAAATTTAACTAATTTTAGGGATCAATGAGCTTGAAATGTAAATAAATGTAGCTGCCTCAACAATTCCTCGCACGATTTTTTTGAAAAAACTGACCATAAAGAGCATTTTAAATGAAATAATTAAAATGCACTTTATGAGAAGCTCGGACAACCAATACAAAACCAAATGATTTGCTTTTTCAAGTTATAAAATGAATTACAAAATATTACAAATCTAATGCTAGCCAGTGTATTTTTTACTCACTAAAATACTGGATTTTAGCAAAATTGTTGAGTTGATGAAATGATAGTTCCTCCATGCTAGTATGATACTCCTCGATTGATTGGTAATGTATTTACAAATGAAAAATCTGCTTCATTAATTATAAACAATGGGATTATTAGTATCTTACCTGTAAAATACATAAAAAATGGTAAAATCAGGTAATTCATTTCAATGCATATTATAAATTGTTGGCTGAACTTACATTCACTCTCGGTGATTATTGCAACTTTGTTAGACCAAATGTTAGTTTAGGTCTTGGAGGGATATTGGTTGGACAACGATGGGGACCTGCAATTAAAAACGAATTTTAATTTGATTTAATTTGATAAAAATATATTTGGCTTACAAGTTAGTGGCAATTAACCTGTAAGGATATTTTACCATTATATAATGAGTGAATACATTTTTTAGGCGAAAAATAATATCTATTTTAACCTTAATATGCTTCCAAAATACGATCTAAATATCTGTAAGTGTGTCAAAGGCGAATGTTGTATATAAGTATGCAGTCGGAAAAAATACTGAAAAATGGCACCATGGACTCAAATTTATAAGTTTTCATTTACTGAAAGTTGTATATTTTTATAAGAAATTGTTTACAGTATTTCAATATATCCAGAAAGTTTCAAAATAATACCCTAAAATATATGATTTTTGGGACAAACTGTCTAATTATGCATTAAAGGGAAAGTCCCACTTTGAAAGAAGGTGGTTGTAGGAAAAAGAGCATGAAAAATTTGGAAAGGAATGGAAATTTCATTTGGATTTGAGCCCACCAATCATTAAATAAAATGTCCCGAATACATGGATTTGGTTAAAAATGCGAAGCCCAAATAGGCGCCATTTTACTGACAGTATGCAACGCCTTCTACTGATAAAAAGCCATCAGTTGTCATGAAACACGTAGACACGCATGACCTAGAGGGCGCTACCAACTTTCAATGTCTGCTGAAATCTATGGAAAAATGGCGCCTATAAATACATGTATTTCGTAAAAGTAATTTTTTTTTAATCTGGAAACTTTTGCTGCAATTATTATTTATCACAGTCATTCATATCTAGTAAGTGTGAACAACTTTAACATCACTTGTTACAAGGTGGGACTTTCCCTTTAAGAATACTTTTCTTTTTTCATATGGGTTTCCATAGTAGTTTTGGTTACATCCTAGAAGCAAAATGTTATCAATGGTTATCCAGGTATAGTTTATAAATTTTAGTGAGGTTTTTTTTTTATTGATTTTCGGCCATTAATTTTATTTTGGTTGTTTTGAAATATGTGTATATTTATCGCCAGTTTTTGATAGAAATTCTATAGTATTTATTGTAATATACCTGAGGGAACATTTTCATAATTATTTTCTTTAACATCTCGCCTTGGTGATGAAGAACATACTTCTTCAAATGGCGGCGGAAAAACAAACGTTGTTTCAGTTGTGTTTGCATCTCCCTTGTAATCCCTAATTGCAAAATTGCTACTTGATAAAAACAGAAAATAAAATGCCAAAAATGCATTATAAGTTAAGCCTAGATTAAGCTATTTCTTGATGCACAGATTAGAAAAAGTAAAATTAGGAAGCAGCAAATTAAAGCAACAAGCGGATTTGTAATGCAAATTAAGAGTAACCCAAGCCATTTTATCCATTATATTTTTTCTTAAAATTGTATTTATACTAAAATAATTTTGTCTTTATGTGTGGGGTCCTGCAATATTACAGATTTTTTTTCTCCCAAAGCAACTTTTTATTGATTTTTTTTTATCAAATAATTCGTTTGAATTTAATCATAATGATTTTTTTAATACCTAGTTTATTTAAAGCATGGGATAAAAATCAGTGGTTTTACTGATTTGAAAAAGGATTTAAACTAGTAAGAGTAAGCTTAAAAAATAAATATCAGAAAACACGAAATACTATCAAATTTTAGTAGAATCTATTCGTAATTTCTTTTTTAAAATAAATTCAGAAATAATTATATATATTAGGCTATAATTTTTGAAACACTCATGGTCGCTTTTGACTACTGTCATGGCAGCCAGTAAGCGCAAAGCATCATGGGAACAATATTTTAACTTTAGCTATGGAATGAGCTGAACACGAGGTTTGAACGTGCAAATTTAAGCAAGTTTCTATAGATCGTGCACGTGCAAGTCTCGTGCTCATCTGGCTCCCATGCAAGCTTTTGGAATGAATTGAGCACGAGGTTTGCACGTGCGAAATTGAGCAAGTTTCTATAGACCGTGCACGTGTAAGTCTCGTGCTCAACTGGTTCCCAAGTAGAGTGAGAATAGGTTGCTAAAGTAGTAAAGCAATACTTGGCACATTGATACCTAAGCAACTAAATAATCCTTGGAGCTTGAAATTAGATCTTGTCTGGCCATTGAGTTGACTTACCCTGAGTTAAGGGTCATTTCTGACCAAGTGTTATTTACTTGCAGCTATTAAAATAAACAAGGACTTAACTTCCCTTTCTTTAAGCAGTGTGTTAGTAATAAATTATTGTCACAAAATGGTGGATTTTTAAAAAAAAAAAATCATGATATTTAAAAAAAAATCAAATTTTCAATTTTTTTTTAATAAATTCATTAATTTTATCCAGCCTGATTTATTATGAAGGCTTTGTAAGCAATGCTATTAAGTTATTAGTAAACTATAAAATGAAATGCTAGCTGGGTCAGCTGGCATTTAATTTTATAGTTTTAAATTGGTAAAAATGTGTCAGTGGGACATTTTGCAATCTATTCTACTAAATTTTGGTGGTTAAAAGTCAAAATGGGTCATGTGAGATATCGCCTTCAGACAAAATATATAGACTCCTTTTTCACGTGGCCTCTACTGATTTGACAACTAGCTAAAATAATTATCCATTTTTGCATAAATTGTTTTTTGTGGAAATTGTATATCATACATGTAATGTGCTTAAATGTCGTATTTTGGAAACATTTGTTACAAGTATTTTGATATGAAAAGTAAAAATATGAAGAGTGACCAAGTAGGACTCCTATATGACAATGCACAAAACAATGGATGGAATTAAATGTCTTAAATAATGCAGAAATTAAATATATCTTGTTATAACATTACAATAATAATGCAACAAAACTACATTCTCAAAGACCTATACATAAAGACAAAATCATTTTGTGGATGATGATGATTTCATTAAAATGATCAATTTGACCCATGAAAAAAATGCCCCAAAACATAAGTTGACCCCATGCATAATAACTATTCAGGCATCAACTTACCTTAATAAATATTTACTATTTGATTTTATTGGATTTGCATTTTTGCCGCTATTTAATTGCCCAGAGTCGAGATTTGTGGGAGGACCTTAAAAATATATAAAAAAAATATCTTGAAAAATACATTTAAGGTGTATTTCAATGATGCTGGCCGTTTGAACTGACCAGCGCCCCTGTGTAAGGATGATGTATCTGGCATGGGTGGTGCTGTAGGAATTGGTACGGGATGGGGGGCTCGCATCCCCCTACTGTAAGGATCATGTGTAGGTGTACGAAACCCTAGAAATTAATTAAAATTATTATTTGCAATTAAAAAATATTAGTTTTAATATACATTTTACAAAGTTTTAAATATATTTTACCTGATTGATAAGGCTTTGGCCTGGCAAACCTTTGAGGTGTTTGGCCATTGGCTTTTCCTGTTGAGTCCATAGGCTCAGACTTTTAAAAAATAAAAAAATAAATACTTGAAAATGTTTTTCTGGAAAATTTAAGCAATTTTATTAATTAAAATTTGTAACATACTTCTGTTGGAGATGATACATGATTACTGAATAATGCCATCTCTTGATTACTTAGATGGGATGTTGCATAGGGCATCAAATCTGATTTCTTATCTGAAATTTCAATTAAAATAAGTCCGGATATTTTCATTCACTAAATATGTCAAATAATGCATTTTTGTCACTTTTGTGTTAAATATTTTAATTTAATTCGAGTTACGTCGAGGGGAATGGAATTTTAAACAAATTTTTATCTGTTTGACGTCACAGGACTACTCTTATGTTATACACAGTGCCGTTTAAATAGAAAGTTTCACTTTGTACAAAAGTGCCTCCAAGTGTACACTTTAGTAAAATTCTCAGAAAATTTCAGCCATGTTAAAATTAAAATTGTAAAAGTGGAATTTTTTTTTGTTAAAATATATTTTTTTTATACATTTATTCTTGTCTTTCCTATGAGTTATTGCATAGAAGGAAAGTGAATGTTCACAATTTAGAATATTTTAGGAAAATATTTACCTTTTTTGACTCCAAAATATCCTTTTCCTAATCTTAGTTTTTCTGGATTTCCTCTTAAATATGCAAAACTAATTCCACCGCCACCGGAACTATCACGTTTGTTCGCATTGCGTTTCGGCGGATCTCCAGCTTGAGCTATTTTCATGAAAAATTTTCGTAAAAAATAGGTTTTTTTACTTGAATTTTCACAAAATTTGCATTTTGCATACCTCTTTTTCTCCTTTGTTGCCTTTTCTTGCGCTTTACACATAGGCAAATAATGACGAGTATACAGAGCAGGGCAGTTATGGCACTGCCCACTGCAACTATTAGCCACTGGTCCCAGTCCGATAAAAGACCAGTGTGCTCAACGAAGCCTTGGTCAGCGGCTTCTTCTGGAGCAATAGTACCTGAAATTATAGAAATTTACTTTAAATTTTTTAAATTTCTATATTTTGGCAAATGGTCCTGCATTTCCTATACTTTTCCTATTACCTATTTATAAATTTCCATTGATTTTGTCAAATTTCTACAAATCTCGTAATGTTTTAAAATTAATGTGCATCACAATTTTCCAAATAATAGTGGGGTCAAAATTTCTTCTGTTTTGCAAGTGGAACTCACCTATATTTTTCTGTATTTTGGGAACTTTTGATAAAAACATTCCTTGAATATTAATATATTTTTAGCAAAATAAAACCAAATAATATTCCTATTATATTTCTATATTTTATGGAATAAATTCCTATACTTTGGCAAATATTCCTATTATATTTCTATATTTTTTTGGAATAAATTCCTATATTTTGGCAAATATTCCTACTATAATTCTATATTTTTTGGAATAAATTCCTATACTTTGGCAAATATTTCTATATTATAATTCTATATTTTTTGGAATAAATTCCTATATTTTGGCAAATATTTCTATTATAATTCTATATTTTTTGAAATAAATTCCTATACCGTATTTACCATGCAAGTTCATACAGTGCTGAGTTCATATAATATGACTATTTTTGGGAAATTTGGAAACATTGCTTTGAAAAATTTTATGATAAAAATCGCATTATTCATGTATTTGGGGGGGGGTGGGGGCTGGGATATAAGACAGCAAATATTTGAGTATGAGGAAGGGTATTATCATTTATCAAGTTGAATTTTGTTCAACAGTGTAGGTTGGACCCCCCCCCCCCCTACCACCATGCACTTACCCCCAGCACTGGTCAGTGTGGCAAAATCATGTTCCGCTATGGACTCTCCGGCACTATTTTCCGCAGTCATGCGCAGGGTATACCAAGTGGCCGGTTGCAAATCAGGAATGATGAAATGTTTATCTTCCGGTTTGACAGTGTCAGATATGAGGAACCATTTTTTGGTAGTTTTCATCCTGTACTCTACGATGTAGCGTTGTATCGGGCATCCATTATTAATCCAGGAAGTCAGGTGCAATCCAACCGAATTTGGGCTTTCTTCGATTAGTTTTATTTTTTCTGGTATTGTAGGAACTGAAATGGCGAATGTAAAATATTTAGAATTTTGTGAATATGGATAATTTGCGTAGTAAATAAGTTACAAGTTTAAAAATTGTGTTTAAAGGGAAAGTCCCACTTTGAAAAAAAGTGAAAGTCCCACTTTAAAAGATGGTGGTGATTGTAGGTAGAAGAGCATGAAAAATCAGAATAGTGAAATCTATGGAAAAATGGCGCCTAACGTGTATTTGCGCAAACGTGGTGATTTTTGCAATATGGACAGACTGCTGCAATTAATATTGTCACAGCCATTCATATCTAGTAAGTGTGAACCACTTAAATATCACTTGTTACAAAGTGGGACTTTCCCTTTAAGCAGAAACTTAATTTTAGATATTTCTCTTCGTGCGAGGGTGCCAGTGGCATTGCCTAATTCGTGAATCTACATTATGTAACACACTCTTTCATGAAACTGACCTGCACCATCAGTGGCTATTTCCATGTTGACCGATTTTGGCCCAATGCCCAGTCTATTGTAGGCCGACATGGCCAATTGGTATTTGGTGCCACATTTCAAGTTTTCCAATTTGTGCGTTAAGGCATTTTTGGAAATGTTCAACTTTTGCAACTTTATCGATTCCGATTGGTAATACAGAATGTATCCTTCTATTTTCAATCCCCCACTTTTGCCTGGCAGCCATTTTATTTCGATCGATGTTAAGGTGGTGGTGACTACGCTCATTTCAGGGGGATAAGGGGGTTCTGGAATTTGTATAGAAAACAGTTTTTACTTCAACGTTTTCAAAAATGTATTAATGTTTGGAGTATTTATTTACCCAGTATGTGCACGTCATATACGATTTTGTCTTCCCCAAATTCGTTTTTGACGTTGCAGGAATAGGTCCCTGCATCCTCCCCCTGAAGGACATGTATGGTCAGGGCACCCTCCTGATTCACTTGAAAGCGGTCCGACCCCTTGATTGGTTTATCCCTGCAAAAGGAATTGAAGTTAGGACACTGAACCGTCAGCCTTTAGCCATCATCTGACAAGTCAGAATGTATAACTATGGCACTCCCATTGTATTTCTTTGCTCTTGTTTTTGAATTTGGTCAGGGAAAGTCAGGGAAGTGAAATGGTAAAAATGAGTGGGAACCCTGTAAATAAAAGGCCACTATTTTCATGTAAAATATTGGCCAGGGATAGCATCCATTTTTATTGCCAAATGCACCATCAAGAGTTGAAGTGTAAGTTTGCTAAAAATCTCAGAAAATTTCCGCCATATTAAATTTTTTTTTTCTTTGCAATATTGAATAGAAGGACAGTGAAGCCGAAATTGAATGATTGCAATGGTGACACTTTCTCAGAAACATGATTGCTAACAGATGGCACTAAAATTTTCTGAGATTTTGCGATTCAGGCATTCTTGAGATTAGGCAATATGGCGCTGCCCATATGTTTACAATAAAAAATTTGACTTCTCATTAAAAATAAGTATAATTATAATATTATTATTTTATTTGTAGTTTTGTTCTAATGTATGACCTTTGAAAAGAACTTGTGATGAACTGAGATACCCTTGTAACTTGTACATAAATTTGCACCTAGCGGTCAGGAGAGAAAATATATTAGTCAATAATGTTGTCTGAAGTCACAAGAAATGCACATAGCCAATAAGGCGTGTACACTGCACTTCCTGTGTGCTTTTGAATGGAACCTTATTGGATGTTTATTATTTACTTAAAATTCTGGCCGCTAGCCTGCGCTAGGTGTAAATTCCTGTACACTTTAAAGCTGGACTGACAGCAACTAAGCGCGTGATTACACTTGTCTCTCAGTCCACGGTTTCCCCTTTAAGTTTGATCAGTCCTTAGTGAAATTTTCTGAATTGGTTTTTTATTATTACCTGGCAAACCACCTCTGGTTAGGTGTTGGGATGCCCACTGCCCTGCAGGGAAGGGTTAAGTTTGCTTTCCAAGTTTCAACCACTTTTTCGTCAAACGAAACTATTTTTGCAGCCACTGTAAGTTACAAAAAATGAAACACATTTAGTAAAATGTATGTGTGAAAATGTGTTATTTTTGAAAGCGTTTTTTTTTTCATACCCAAAGGTCCATCAGGGCTTCTGGTCACTGATTTCGTGGCCTTTCCTTCGCCCACTGAAGTCGATGCAGTTACCCAAAATTCGTACCGAAAGTCTTTTCGCAGGCCCTTGATTTCAAATTGACTGTCGGTGGGAGGAACTGTGTATTTTCTAACATCCTGAAAAAAAATTGGCAAGAATTTAATGACTGTTAATAGACTTCATTGACACTTAATTAGCAATAAAAAATCTTCCCAGAATGCATGCCTTTATCCTAACTAGTCATTGTGACGGCATGACTGTACAAACGCTTGCGTTGGCTCCTTGTGTGAACTAGGCTTTAAGTGGCAACCAATGCATTTTTACACTCATAAACTTATTTATTGAATTAATTAGAAATTTTCTGTGTGTTTTGAAATTCCCTTAAAGGGAAAGTCCCACCTTGTAGCAAGTGATATTTAAGTTGTTCACACTTACTAGATGTGAATGGCTGTGACAGTAATATTTGCAACAGCTTCCTTATTGAAGAAATCAAGAAGTTTGCCAAATACACGTTAGGCGCCATTTTTTCCTTAGGATTCAGCAGACACTAAAGTGGTGGCGCCCTCTAGGACATGCATGTATATGTGTTTTATGACAGCTGATGCCTTTTAACCAATAGAGGACGCTACATACTCAGTAAAATGGTGCCTATTTGGGCTTTGCATCTTCAACCAAATCCATGTATTCGGGACAATTTATTTAATGATTGGTGGGCTCAAATCAAATTGCAATTTCCATGCCTTTCCTAACTTTTCATGTTTTTTCCCCTACAACCCACTTCTTTCAAAGTGGGTATTTCCCTTTAACAGTTTAACCAGAAATTTACAACTATAGTTACATTTTATTTCCAATGTCATCGTTTCTTAAACTATTTTTTTTTTTTGCAGGGAACAACATTGGGACTTGCAAGATCACCTGCCCCAACTGACGGTCAAACACAAACTCTCCCGACGAAAATTTTTGTTCCAAAATTCCAGCATTTCTTCGAAAGAATTCACCTTAATAATATCAGTGCTCCTTAAAAGTCAGTGAATTTTTGTAATCCAAAGTATATGATATACCTCGTCATTTCCACCAATCGTAAGTGAACAACTTTGCAACGGAAAAAAACAACCTTTTCAACTTACATCATCAGAACTAGACTTTTGCAAGGGAAAATAAACTTTATCAATATCAACTGGCCAAAAAATGAGGGACAGCAAAAAAAACCGTGAGTTTTGATATTTTTCTTTAATATTTTTCCAGATTAAAAGTCAGTTTTGGGTGGGAATTGACGCAAACACACTTTTAGTGCCGTACCATTGCACAGTGGTACATTTTTGCTAGGGCCATTTTAGTAGTGATCAGGTAGGAGTGTTTACTAACTTTATTTTGTTTGCTTGTACACACACGGGTTTTTAGTTGTTAGCAAGTTAGGAGTTTACTAATCATGTTTTTTGTACTAACATATTTTACTGTACAGGATGTCATGTCAAAAAATTTAACAGATTTGACCATAGGTTTGACATTGAGGGAAAATCTCAATTTTAGGGAAAGGAAATTTTAAAAGAAAGGGAATAACATGGTAATGAATTTTGTAAATGTATTCCTCTGCCGGTGACAAGATTAATTAGGTATTTTTTTAAAAAAAAGTTTTTCCTATATAAAACTAATATTAATAATAAAAAATGGCACCAGCCACCATACAGGGCTGCATTATCTGATAGTCCTAATGGTTTTTCGGTAGCTTTTGATGTTGCCATGCAATATTAATGGGACAATAATTGTTCATTAACCAACAAAAGAGAGGGGTGGGGGGGGGGAGTTTAACACGCACCCAATACCCCCTTGTTTACCTTCATAGGATTATCAACTTCTCTCATATAAACGTCGTAGTGTTTTAATTCCCCATTCGCCTGCAAAGGGCGTTTCCAGGCAACTATCACCCCGTTTTCACCAGTTGCAACTGCCATTATGGCTGCCGGAGCTTCTGGAACTGAAATGACAAAAAGAAAAAAAAACCCCAGCATTTAGTGGGTCCAATCCTATATTTTTGGTTGTGATTTCATTGTTATTGTGGGGAATATCAGCTATCATAATTATGAGGGGCGTCCATAAAATATTTCCGAGTTTTTCTGGAAGTTTATGAAATTACTTCCCTTCTTAACTTCTAAACTTAACTTCTCAAATAACTTGTTCAATGTAGACTGTATATGGTATACTAACAGTAAGTTGATTTGAATTGAATTGGTTAGGGCAAATATGGTTCCAAAATGTAATAGGTTTTGGGTGCATAGCTAGTGTTGGCACCTGGTGAGAGAATATTCCCACATGCAAAAGATTGAGGCAAATATCAAAGGAATTTTTGCTCAATATCATGAAAAAAGGTTCCCCATGCATATTAACAACCTAGTTGAGATAAGTTTTGGATATTCAGTTTCTTAAGGCATGTCTAAACTTGTAACGAGGAGCTGTTCATAAATGATGTGACAAAAAGGGAGAGGAGTCTTACTAAACTGCCTGATTAAGGGGAAAGGGGGAGGGGTCATTTATGCTACCGGTATCTTTATGGGGCCAGGTACTTTCATCACCCCTACCCAAATAAAGCAGTTGTTTTGCACCATCACCCCCATTATTTCTGGATGTCTGAGCATTTGAAGGAAGGATGGGGGAATTGCATTTAAAATAGCCTAATGACTTTCAGTACTTACAGTCGTCCAGTGTCCGGCAGTAAATTGGCTGACTGACCACTCCATCTCCTGCTTTTGTGTAGGCCAGTACTTGCAAGCTGTAATTGGCGTACTTTCGAAGGCCCTCGATGGTGTACTTGTTGGATTTCAGTGTGAAATTACGTACTGGCGAAGTTTCTGACAGAAAATATTTTAAAAATATATAAAATTTTATGATTTATTTAGGCTGAAAATTTGTCAAGATATTTGTGATTTAATATTGAGAGGTGACTTACCATACCATTCATCCACGAGTTTGTACAAAATTCGGTACCCTTGTAAAATTCCGTTTACCGACATTGGGGGCGGGGCTTGCCACGTCATATGGATACTCTTGGCCGTCAGGGGGGTGCACCTGATGTCCTGAGGCGGTGCCCCTGGAACTAGTTTAATGATGAAAATATCAAATGGAGGGTCCCTTTTACCCCCTAAGTTTAAGGCGAGAAGAAATTTTTGTATTCTTCCCGACAGCTTATCTTTCCAGGAGTTCAACCGGCACTCGCAAAGCGCTTCCCCGTTCTCCTGCTCTCCTGCACGGGGAAGCGCTTTGCGAGTGCGGGAAGCACTCCTGGTAAGATAAGCTGTCGTGAAGTATACCATCTTCAGCAGTTGCTGCTAAGATGGGCTCTGATGGAGGTCCTCTTCCTGGTCCATTGTATGCTTCCACAATAAATTCGTAAATGGTGAATTTCTTCAAATTTCCGATGTTGACTGATAATTCTCGACTTCCGTTGGATATGTCGATGGGTTTGTACTGCCATGGATCGTTAAGACCCTGGATCTTGTAGCCAACTCGATAGCCTCGCAGCTTGCCGTTGTGGGTTTCAGGTTTTGGGGGCTAAATTTTGTAAAAATTAGACACCTTTTAAAAGAAAATGACTTAAAATTAAATTAAAATTTGCTCCAAAAAAATAATCAATTTTTCAAATTCAACGACGCTATTTTGTTTTGCATTTTTGGAGTTTCGATATTGTGAATGTTTAATTTTACAAAATTTATATATACAACTGGCACATCTCAGAAAGTTTGGGTTATATTCATCAAGCAGTTGTCCCCGTTAAAAAAAAAATAAAATGTACAAAAAATACATTAAATTACATTATGTAAGTATGAACCCACTTGGTTTTTTTTTAAAATTTCATAATTTTTTAACAGCTAGGAAAACAAGTTTGGTTAATATTGTTAGGTTTTAGTATCTTTTAAGTTGGAAGTCTTAAAGGGAAATTCCCACTTTGTAGTAATTTCGATGATTTTTATAATTTTTATGCTCTTCCTCCTACAACCAACTTCTTTCAAAGTGGGACTTTCCCTTTAATGTTTCAACTAAGCATGTACAATGCTGTAACTCCATATTTGTTAAAGAATTATTTTCCGGCAATTTGTCATCGGGCACAAGCTATTGAACCAAACATGAATATATTTATTTGAAAAATAATATCTTTATCCATGTTGCCCTCAAATAAGACTAATAATCAATACACCTTTGACTTACGAAAATTTTAGAAAAAAAAATTGCTACACTACTAGAAGCTAAATATTGAAATTTGATATGCATTATTAACATTTCCCTTGAAATTGTATATTAGTAAATATTATAGACTGATTTAGGTTTTGAGTTTTTAACAGAACTTTTTGAATATAAAAACTGGCACTCTAACTAATTGAATATATGGTAATATGAAACGCCATGAAATGGAAAAATAAATATAAATTTAATGCCCTTTTTAAATTTATTATTTATACATTTAAACTATGAAATAAATAAAATCTAACAGGCTTGGCATTTGGATTTGAAAACTTTTTTTAGACGTCTGTAGGCTTATCTGAATCAGTTATTAATTTATAATATTTGTTGCTTGGGCCTACTTTCTATTTTGGCATTTGGTTATTTCTGGGTAAAAAGGCAATGTTTGGTTTGCATGGAAAATGAGGTAAACTAGTTAACTGCATTGTTTGTAGCCTGAATAATTAATAAATGGATGTAAATTGTATAATTAATTTATATTTGGATTATATTATGTGGAAAATTGTCATACCTTCCATGTTACTTTTACTGTATGTGTGTCAATTGCATTCACTTGAGTTTCCTGGGGAGGAGCTGATGGTGCTGAAATTAGGAATAAATAATTAATAATTTATGATTTGGGAAAACATTTTTAATGAGTGAAAATTAGGCAATTTGCAAGTCTCTCTGTAATCATATAATTTAGACCTTCTTCGAAGAATATACAGGGTGAGAAAGTAATCTCGTGGAATGACAATGTTTAATTGAAAAGCTGAGATTAAAAACCACATGAGTCCATTTTTGCTGAAAATGAGATATTTGCATAAAATTGTAGCTTAACTGTTGATCTATCACTGAAGATAAAAAATGACAGAATCACCATGTACAAAATTTTGGGTAATAAGCTAGTACCCAAATTTGGGTTTAGGGTTGAGGTGGACTTAAAACGAGTAGATTCCATTCGAGGGAACCAAAATGTGAAGGTTCATACCCAAAGTGCAAGTTTCTATCTTAAAAATTAAGCTCGGAATTTTAAAATAAGTAATTTTATTGCAATGAATCTGGATTTTCTGTAAATGCATTTTCTCAAAACAAATAAATTTAAACTCATGTGGTTTCTGATTTCAGCTCTATAATTTATTATTACCCAAAATGGACATTGAATTTGGCCAGTTAGGACACCACGTGGTCAGTGGATTGACCATTGCACATAACCTATATGCAACAATGGTCAACTACGTCCATTTTGGTAGTGCTGAAACATTGTCTCTACAAAATATTTCTATATCATCCTGTATTTCATATTTATTTTCATGGTAGAGGACATTGCTGAAGACTAGAACTTTTGTGATGCTGGAAAGTCTGGAAACTTTTATTAAAATTAATAGTAGCTGGACATTTGGGAAACTTTTTAGAGTTGGATAAATCAGGGTTCGTGCTTACTTGGAAAGTCAGGGAAAGTTGGAAATGGGAATTTGACCAATGGAATTAATGGAAAATTCAAAACTAACTTAGAAAGTTAGTGATTTTCAGATAAATTTATATAATAAATACCTTCTTCTGACGTGATTATTTCAGACACTTGGCTGGCGTTACTTTGGCCCAATTTATTGTGTGCAAATATGCGAATTTGGTAAGGGGTTGCTGGCTTTAAATCTTCAATTGTCAAAACTGTAGCATCTGCTGATACAGATATATTCTTGGAATCCAAGGGCTTCCCAGTTTCTATGAACAGAAATTGAAAATCCATTTAGCAAATAAAATATATTTACTTACCATGAAAATACAATTATGGAAATATTGAACTTGCCAATTTCTTTGGGTCGATATTCAACTGTGTATCCCAAAATGGGGAGATTCCCATCGAAGGGTTGCCCCCATTGCAATTCAACACTTCGACTCAATGCTTTTGACAATTTAATTTTTTTCACTTGATCTGGGGCCTCTGTAAACGGTTTTTAATGAGCATGATAAGTAAAATTAATATTCTTAAGTAAAGAAATATTATCTGGATTTTTATATTTTTACCTTGTATAACTACACTTATGTTTGCACTATTTTCTCCGAATGTATTTTTTGCTACACAAGTGAATATTGCAGTATCTTCTTTGTGAGTGGATCTGATTATTAGCTCTGAAGTTTTGGATTGGGCCAATGAATAGAGATGGGCTTTTAATCTGCAATTAGGGAATGGGAAATTATTTTTGTATAATTTAATTTGTTATGTTTTTCGGAGTACTGGTACATTTTTGATTTTTTGAAGCCATTAATGAAAAGGGATATTATATTATATTATATTTACATATAAATATATAAATTATTATTGTAAATATATAAGTACTCTTTTTTAAAAAATATGTTTTCAGGTATTGTATAAATACATTCTTGAAAACAATACATTTTTAATATATTTAAAAATATATATTATTTTTCAAGAGTATACTTTTAAAAAATCATCTGACGTCCCAATTCGTGATCATTTCAAAATACAGTAGTTATATATTATATCATATTTTAAAATATGTTTTTGAATATATCTTGTAATGTATTTGAACTGTATTTCTTGAAAATAGTACATTTTTTAAATATTACAAAATG
>JAQIXP010001380.1:0-18712 GCA_034700285.1 Proteroiulus fuscus | reverse complement strand
TCGGGACTTTCGTCACTCAACCTTGGGATTTCATTTCGTGTAAAATTTTTTCCCAGTGCTTCATCTAATACATATATTTTTCCTGTATTTTGGACTAATAAGTTGATTTTAATTTTTTATATATTATGTTGGTAGATTTTTTTGGTAAATTTTCAATATTTTCACAAAATATTTTTTTTAATTCCAGTATTTTTGCTGTCCTATTTAGGCTAATAATAAATTGTTTTAAATTGTTTATATATTTAGATACTTTTTGGTAAATGTCCTATATTTTAAAATCCTGTATTTGTCCTATATTTTTTAATAATTTTCAAACTTTTCACAATTTTTTTGAATTCCTTATTTTCTTTAATTTTTATTATTTTCACAATTTTTAATTCCTATATTTTTCTTGCATTTTGGACTATAAGTGGTTTTTTATTGTTTATATATTTTTTGGTAAATTACCTATATGTGTATACTGTATTTTGGTAAATTCAATATTTTCACAAATTTTGTTTTCAATTCTAGTAATTTTCCTGTATTTAGGATAATAATATATTGTTTTAAATTGTTATATATTTTGGTAGACTTTTTGGTAAATGTCCTATATTTTAAAATCCAGTATATTTGTTTTATATTTTTAAAATTTTAAATCTTTTCACAATTTTGTTTAATTTCTTATTTTCGAAAATTTTCAATATTTTCACAATTTTTAATTCCTATATTTTCTTACATTTTGGACTATAAGTGGTTTTCAATTATTTATATATTTTTTTGTAAATTACCAATATGTGTACTGTATTTTGGTAAATTTTCAATATTTTCACAAAATATTTATTTTATTTCCAGTATTTTGCTGTATTTAGGCTAATAATAAATTGTTTTAAATATTTATATATTTAGATAAGACTTTTTGGTAAATGTCCTATATTTTAAAATCCTGTATTTGTCCTATATTTTGAAAAATGTTTAATCTTTCCACATTTTTTAAATTCCTTATTTTCGAAAACTTTCAATATTTTCACAATTTTTAATTCCTATATTTTTCTTGCATTTTGGACTATAAGTTGTTTCATACTGTTTATATATTTATTTTAGTAGATTTTTTTGTAAATTTCTTATATTTTAAATTCTTACATTTTTTAATATTTTGGGGGAACAAAATCATTATTCTCTGCATATTTCTCAAATCCTATGTTTGCCCTGTATTTATGCAAATTTTTCTATATTCTACCAATAATGGATACATAATTTTTGCAAAAAAAATCTATTAAAATCATATAATTTGAAAAAATGACCTGTAAATTTGCACTAATGCATCAAATATTTCCAATAATATTGTTATATTTTTGGACAAGCCTTATGTTACAGATATTTTCTGTGTTTTGGCAAATAATTCCTGTAAGTTTGCAATTTCGTATCAAAATTTTCGTGCAAATCCTATTTTTTGTACAGAGTGATCCGTTTAAAATTAGCTCCGGTGCAATGTAGTGCAATAAACGCCGGGCTACTTTTCTAGGAATCGCCACCGAAAATAGTTTACATTTTCTTACATTTAATTTATTTTCACAAAATTTTACAAACTCAAATGTTATTATAATTTTTTGGAAAATATACATTTGTTAAAATGTGTTTTCCACTACTTCTAGGAATGTCATTTCACTTAACTATCCAATGTTATCCTATTAATTTAATTCAATTTCAGGCAGCTTTTATGAGGTCCTAAGGAGACACCTTTTGAGGTCTTATTCACAAATTCAATTATAAGCCATTTTTCAATTCAATTCTGAGATTTTCTTTCCTAGCCCGGGTTTTCTCAGGAAGTGAGGTTTGTTTTGTGGAAAAAGATGTAATTAAATAAAGTTGTGCTTTTCAAAGACACGTACAAGGTGGCGACAATTCGCATACATTGTATGCAAATTTTTTGAATTAAGCACCCAAATTTGCATATAAACACGGGATTCGAGTTGTGCGCATGCTCACAACCACTTCGCAAACAATGCCGAAGACGTTTTCCGTTTCCTTTTCTCGAAGACTTTCCATATTTCCATTCGATGGGGTTATTAGGTTTTATTTGGCTCGCAGGTTTAGTGGGTGGCCCATTGTTTTGCTGGAAAGTATTTTGGGGGAAATTACCCAATATTAGCATTTCCTGTCTTAAATGTCAAGATGACAGTTGTTGACGTGGAACATAGTTAGGGCATTATCTGCGGCCATGTAGAATTTTTTAGTACAAATATGATAGGCTATTTCGTATGTTGTAATGAAATAATGGCGAAAAAACATAAGCCTTTTTTGAAAAAGTCCGGAAAAATTAATTTTGGCCGTGCATCCTGCAACCTGTCTCGGCCGCCTGTACAAGCCCACATTTCCGCACTCATTTTTTAGAAAAAATTTTTTTTTAAATTTTTGTTCTTTTTCTAATTTTTCTTTTGAAATGCAGCGCCACGAGACTACAGTGGTCACAGCTTGAACTTTTTGATAAAATTCTGACCACGGTGTAGAGCTAGTATCTCAAAGAATTCGTCTGATTACATTAAGAAAATTATAGTTTCTATCCTAACTATACAGACACTTAACATAAGAATGTTGAGAAATAAAATTCATTAATCCTAACTATGTTAGACTATTCAGAAGTACACCCCTTATCACTGCAAATGGCCAAAAGACCAATACCCTAGGTCATATTTATCCTAACTATTCCTAACATGATAAACATGTAAAATCCTAACCACGTAGGAAAATATAGACATCGAGCTTGTATTATATAGCTAATAATTATTGGTCTTTTGGACATTCTATATAACCCTATCAGTATCGGATAACTAGAAATTCATTTATCCTAACTAAGTAGACAATAAAATTTATAATCCTAACTAAATATACAATAAAATTGACAATCCTAACTAAGGAGACAATAAAATTTATAATCCTAAACTAGGTAGACAATACAATTTATAATCTTAACTATGTAGACAATAAAATTTATAATCCTAACTAAGTAGACAATAAAATTTACAATCCTAACTAAGGAGACAATGACATTTATAATCCAAACTAGGTAGACAATACAATTTATAATTATAACTAGGTAGACAATAAAATTTATAATCTTATATAACTATGCTGCCAAATTGGTTTTCGTTCTAGCGACGTTTACTACATCCTAACTATGTTGGGAAATGTGACCAGTTCTTAAACGACCAGCTCTCCCAGCAATGGATTCACTCAATTTCACTGTCCTTGTCCTAACTAATTAGTCAATGGGATTTTTTCACCCTAGCATTGTGGGTAATAAGTCAACCCCTTGAGATTCACGCTAAACTTTCACCGAACAAAGTAAAAACGTTGCTTTCCTATAATTGAATTTCACATCACACAAGTTGAATGGGGTAACTGGATTAAGCTAACCGGAAGTAGTAGAAAACGGTGACGTCATTCGTTAACTCAACGTCATTCTTAATCAGCTCCAATTTGTTATGCTTGTGATATTCCATTTAATTTGTTCAAAAAAATCCATTGATAACTTGCACTGTGTGAGCAGGGGCACAAAAGTCCATTACTGGCCCAGCATGGGGTCAACTTGGGACCTTACCCCTGGCCCCATTTCCCTCCCCAAATTATCTACAGTCTGCAACCCCAAAGTATAAGTAGGCCTATTTTAGGTTCATAAAAAAGTCACAAAACACAGAATCACTACAGGCTTATACTTTCTTATAAATCAGGATTATTGTCAGAATTTGTACAGAAAATTGATAAAATGATTAAGATTAGGTGTATTTTGGTGTTAAACTCGTGTAACCATTTGGTTACTGAAGCGTTTTTGTGGTAACCACTTTCGTTTTGGCATGCAAGCCGGATCAAAGTAAAAGGTAACTATAAGGGTTACCCACTCGTGATCTATCTACTAAGTAGAATATCAAATGACATCACAGAAAAACCGAGAGCAGTGTTTTCGCGGTTGAGTTATAACTTATGAAATATATAAGAACAACTTGTGAACAGGAACACAAAGGCGCGTGATCAGATCACAACGCCAAAACACGCGCCTAATATTCACCTCAAGTAGAGGGCCCTATACTACATAATTACTTGGAATTACTACAGGAATATTTTTTAAAACTTCAAATTTCTTCCCCAAAATATAACAAAATTTAAGAATTATTTTCTTAATTATAAGTCATAAATTAATTTTTCCCAAAATATAAGAACATATTGCAGGAATTTTTAGAGAAAATTATATTGTTATTTATACTACAAGAATTACTGCACAATTAGGTATAGAAACACCACAACAAATACTACAAAAGATAAATAACTAAAAATGTAAGATTTTGCAGAAGTTGCACTCTAGCTACCAATTTTAAAAGTTCTCTGAGAGATGGCGCTGAAATTTCGGAAATCTGCTTGTAGCCCCAAAAGTGGCACATCGATCAGAACAGAAAAATGGCGATAAACTGGATTAGGCACCAGTATCAAAATCTGCTAAATGGTACCCTAACCTAAAGTCAGCATTTGGTGCAGGAGGTCACAGGGTAACCAAACCTCCTGACGATTCCAATATTCTGATATAATCTGATGAAAAAAGCATCAAAAACCGTTCCATCATTCCAAAATTAAGTTCCAAAAACCCACTCGCAAATTTGGACCCAAATTGCCATTTTTCTCCCTAAAAACATGCATGAAAAATTAAGGGCAATTTTCCCACAATACTGATTGTTGCCACTAGGGGGCCTAACAATTCCAATTGTCAATTAGTGTACCTGTATGGGCGGTCACGTGACCAGTGATAAATTGGACTGGACACATGGGGTGACACCAAAACGGTCCCTTGGACCACTTGGGGCACGTGATTAGGGGGTCACTAAGGACCTTTTGTTCCCACTCACTCCCAACTCCAATTTGCTCTAATCAAGGAGAGCTTGTGTAAAAAATTAATGAAAAATTTGATGCAAAGGGCCAATTTTTTGTTAAAAAAAGTTCCTTATTAATGGGGAAAAAAAGTAGGAGAATTTCCCTATAACAGCTTGGGACCAAAAATATTGCATTAGCCTAATGCAAAAATAAACGAAGGGGAGAAAAAATCAATCAATATTTCTTAATGCAGGAATGATAATGGAGTTTTTTGTAGAACAGTCGCCATTTTGTTTTTTCTTGAATATTTTATTTTTCGAAATTAATTTCCTATAGGCAGAATATTTTTGAAACTTATGAGATGATTAACATAAATTCTTATAAAAACATTTTTTTAAAATATATCCTTTAAAATACATTTTCAAATTTCCTTATTTTAAACGAGAAATAAATATCCATAGAGGGTGCTATTTTCAAGAAATTCACCAAAATTCTAAAAAAAGTTCCTTTCTAATTCCAGTTTTTTGCGAAATTTTTCAAATTTAAACGAAATTCTACAAAATTCCTGAATTCAACTCCATACTCGAAAAATATAATGCCATAGAGGGCGCTATTGTCAAGACACTTACACAAAAGTCAAAAAAATTCCTTCCAATTCCACTCCACATTAAAAATGCAATAGAGGGCCTATTTTCAAAAAATCTACTTAAATTTACAAAAAAAATTCCTTTGAAATTCCATTTTATGGCAAAATTTCTCAAATTTCACAAAGAATTCCAAATTCCACTACTTTCTCTGAATATTTGTTGGCTAAATTTCTTAAATTTAAACAAAATTTTACAAATTTCCTTCCAATTCCACTCCATATTCAAAATGCCATAGAGGGCCCATTTTCAAAAAATCTACTTAAATTTACAAAAAAAATTCCTTTCAAATTCCATTTTATGACAAAATTTCTCAAATTTCACAAAGAATTTCAAATTTCACTACTTTTCCGAAATATTTGTTGGCTAAATTTCTCAAATTTAACCGAAATTACACAAATTTCATTTAAAATTCCACTCCATACCAGAAAAACAAAATGCCATAGATGGTGCTATTATCAAGAAAACCCACTAAAAATTTTAAAAAACTCCTTTCAAAAACAATTTCATGGCAAAATTTCTTAAATTTTAACGAAATTCCACAAAGTTCCTTTCAAATTCCATTCCATACCCAATAAATAAAATGCCTTAGAGGGTGCTATCTACAAGAAACACAAAGTCATGCGTTCGAACGCTCCGAGACTTCGGCACCAATGTTAGACAGTACATAAAAACAAAATGGCGTCGGCCATGCATCTTTAGGCCTAAGCAGGAGCACGCAAGCACTGGCAGTGACTCCATAAAGCTTCCGTAAATGGGCCATAAAGTGAAATGGCCTTATGGCATTTGGTACAATCTTCTCGTTTTATAGGTTGGAGCGCCATAAGATCTTTGAAAGAAACGTCCCCAAGGTGGCCATGGCATTTTGTAGAAAACGGATCCAAGATGGCCGCCTTAAGCTCGGCTTCAATCCCTCAATCGGCAATTAAGGACTATAGCGAGAGACAATGACGAGCACTTGATTGCGTCATAAAAGGCTGCAAAAGTGCATGAGCGGAAGCACTTCCGGAAGTGGGGTGGAAATTACCGCGGTTTTACGACCACAATTACGCTACCTACGCCAGTGTCTTTAATGGCCGCTTTAGGAAGCGCCGTAAACGTGCTCAATGTTCAAAGGTTGCTGTTGTCCCTAATGGCCCATCTAAACTTTGTTTCAAAATCTAGTGTGCTTATTTAAGCGCCCTCTATTAACACGCTGATCTTAAGGTTCCCAAGTGCGCCCTCTATAATCATAGGTCATAGATAGCACCCTTACGTCAATGGCAAATTGCTAATGGTGGCCATAATGGTTTATGCATACATGCTAGTTGAAAGTTATTCATCATAGATGGCGCTTTACTTTTATTAAAAATGACATGGGTGGCCATCTTGTTATAGTATAAATGCTAGTTGAAAGTTATTCATCGTAGATGGCGCTTTGCATTTATGGGAAATGACATAGGTGGCCATCTTGCTTTAGTATAAATGCTAGTTGAAAGTTATTTATCATAGATGGCGCTATACATTTATTTAAAGTAACATGGGTGGCCATCTTGTTTTAGTATAGGCCTAAATGCTAGTTGTAAGTTATTTATCATAGATGGCACTTTACATTTATGGTACTTCAAGTAACATGGGTGGCCATCTTGCTTTAGTATAAATGTTAGTTGAAAGTTATTCGTCATAGATGGCGCTTTGCATTTATGGGAAATAACATGGGTGGCCATCTTGTTTTAGTATAAATGCTAGTTGAAAGTTATTTATCATAGATGGTGCCATACGTTTATTAAAAATGACATAGGTGGCCATCTTGCTTTAGTATAAATGCTAGTTGAAAGTTATTCATCACAGGTGGCGCCATACATCTATAGAAAATAACATGGGTTGCCATATTTGTTTAGTATAAATGCTAGTTGACCGCTTTTCATTATAGATGGCGCTTTCTTTTGTGGTCACTTTCTGAGACACTAAAATTTTCCCAAATGTCAACTTTGACCCAATTTCCGTTTCGAAGACAAACACCACTTTCACGGGTCACTTCCGGTTCACAGAGCCCCTTCCATACAACTTGATCAATAATTCAAAATCTTCCCAAAAAATTGGAGGGGAAATGTCCCCGGACCTCCTTCCTATTTTCCCCAAATATTCAGTCACGTGTCCGGACACGTGTCATCCCGCCCGGAACCGCCCATTTCCCATATTTATTCCCTTACGGCGCTCCTACCCACGTGTGGGTTCCACTAAAATATGAATGAAAAATCCCCTCATTTTCGCGAGTAGCAAATATTATTGTTATATAACAGAAGCTCCCATGTTTTCCATCGCAAAAATACTGTTAATAAAATTCGTCACTTGTACAATTGTTTCGTCAATATTGAGTTTATAGTCCTTATATTATTTCATGGAAATTGAATTTCCGCGGAAAAATTTGAATTTAAATGAAAAATTATAGCCAAGTTTTTCCATGTGGCCACTAAAGCCTCCGTACAAATGCTATTTCAATATACTGATACAAATATCAAAAGACAATATTATCATTTCATGGATATTAAAATAAAACCATACATTTAACAGAAATGGAAGCCTCCATTTTGTGTCATGATGACGTCAAACCATGATCTATGGTCAAAAAAATTGTAAATGTATTTCCAAAATTCTTCCCCTCAAAACAAACAAAAAAATGACCAATATTTGACTGAATTTATATATTTTTCAAAATCTTTTTTTTCAAAATATCATTAAAGGGAAAGTCCCACTTTAAGGAAAGTTATTTTTAAAGGAAAGGGGAATTTAAGGGGATACCAAAAACGAAATGCTAATGTTAAAAAGACTAACCAATTACGAGAAATAAGATGTTAGAGATCATCATTTCTATATAACTGCTAAAAGAAACTCCCAAAGACGCCATCTGGTGAGAGTATTGGTAAATATTACACATTGGCTGATTGAATCTAGCAGCTAGCTCAGTTGCACCATAAGCCAATGACAAATATTTTTCCAAATCTTTTCCAAAATATAATTAAAGTGGAAGTTAATAAGATGTTCAAGATCATCATTTCACTAAAACTACTAAATGATCAGATCTGGAATATCTCTGCTTTTTAGCAAAGCAATTCTCAAAAACGCCATCTAGTGAGAATAATGTTAACCATTAAGCATTGGCTAACTGATTATGTCAGCCATCTTAGGACTCCTTGGAATCTAACAATATAAGTCAATGACTGATTGCATCAGTCTGCTTACAAAGATAAAATGTGAAGCCAAACCAGGACTCCTTCAATGGCGATATTACCACAGCTACTACCAGATGGCGCTAGTAGCAGCCAATCATGAGTAATTCCCCATTTTCTCACTAGGCACCACTAGTGGGCAATATGGCGCTGTTCGTGTTTTACATAAAATCACTGATTTCTCATTCGTTATAAGTTAAATTACATTTAGCTTTTTCTACAAATATTTCGATAAATTTCCAATTTTTTTCTTTAAAAAATAATAAAAAAAACTTTCCCAAAAATGAGATTTAGGCCTACCCTCAAACATACAAAATATACAAGTGTCTAAGCATTTCAAAAAATAAATTATAAAATTTATTCCTCAACAAGCCCATAAAATAAATTGTATGGAATCCACATTTCCCCACTTTAACCATAACAATTCGCACTTCGCCTATACTTCCCGACAGCTTATCTTGTCAGGAGCTCCACCGGCACTCGCGAAGCTCTTCCCCGCGCAGGAGAGCGGGGAAGCGCTTTGCGAGTACCGGTTGAGACCCTGGCAAGATAAGCTGTCGGGAAGTATAGAAAAGCACTTCGACTAAGATTTAGCACGAGCATAACTTTCAATTAATTCTCCTAAAACTAATTTTTTTAATAAAAAAAAACAATCACAGATAAGAAAAGCATTTTCTGAGAAGAAAATTTTTTAAGTAAATCCTAACCATAAAACGCACTTCAGATAATCACATAAGTAAACAGGTTTGTCAGGTGAAACATTAAGATAAATCTATTTTCAGTGTTTCAAAAAAAATTCCCCCAAAAACAACATAACGGCAAATGAAAACATTAAACAAAAACAAATAAAATTCTGGTGGATTTTCACAAAAAAAAAATCAAAATCCAGATGAAGAGATTTAATGGAATTAAAAATCTTTAATCCTTAGATAGACTTTATATAACAAAGCACATATTTTTCTTATAATCCCAAACAATAATTTTTTCCTTCAAAATTCTAACAATTTTAATTAAAAACGAGGACTTACCAAAATTCGAGTCAACAAATGCTTTATTATTAATAAAAAGCGGCAACTTACCTAAAAATAGAAAGAAAAACATAATTAAAAAATGCATTTTAATAAGGTAATTTCTATGCATATTTTAGCCCATGCTTCTAGCGACATCTAGTGGTAATTTTTTATATTTTTTGCAAATTCGGCAAATAATGTGTCACTCGAGTCTATAATGCATTTTTAAATTTGTGCAAAAACATTTCTGCATATTCGAGCATATCATGAATAAAATTTAGGCCACGCCTTCAAATTCAAGATGGCGGCTGATTTCCAGTATTTGAATTACTTTTGAAACGTTTCTACAAAAAAATATTTACTTTCTTAAAATTTAAATCATCAAAATTTTAAACAATATCAATTTTCAAATTCTAATTTATTATAACAAAATTTGAGAAATTTAAAATAAACATATTGCAAATAAATGAACATTTCTTCATAAAAATAAACATTTCTGCATTAGAATAAACATTTCTGTAATAAATGAACATTTCAGCAAATGAAATGGTCATTTCGGCTACACAAAAAATGGACATTTCTGCAAAATAAATGAACATTTCTGCATTAGAATAAACATTTCTGTAAAAAATGAACATTTCCGCATAAAAATGAACATTTCTGCAAAAAAAAATGAACATTTCTGCAAAAAAAATGGACATTTCTGCAAACTAAATGAACATTTCTGCATTAGAATAAACATTTCTGTAAAAAATGAACATTTCAACAAATAAAATGGACATTTCGGCTATACACAAAAAATGAACATTTCCCTGCAAAAAAAAATGAACATTTCTGCAAAAAAATGGACATTTCTGCATTAGAATAAACATTTCTGTAAAAAATGAACATTTCAGCAAATAAAATGGACATTTCGGCTACACAAAAAATGAACATTTCTGCAAAAAAAAATAAACATTTCTGCAAAAAAAATAACATTTCTGCAAGAAAACTGAACATTTCTACAAGAAAACTAAACCTTTATACAAGAAAAATGAAAATTTCTGCAAGAAACTGAACATTTCTTGCAACAAAATATGAACATTTCTTGCAACAAAATATGAACATTTCTTGCAACAAAATATGAACATTTTTTGCAACAAATTATGAACATTTCTGCAAAAAAAATTACTTTTTTCTGCATAATATAATATCACAATAATCTAGTCAAGAAATTTGAGAAAAACACGATTCTGACTTATGCTACATTGCCAGTTTTACAACTTTTAATATGTCATTGCCATAATTAATTTTAAGACAGTAAAACTCGCTTTTTGCAAAAAAAAAGTGAGACTTTGAAAGTTTCAGTAAAAATAAACAATTCTGTACAACACAATTTAAAAAGAATTACATTAAGTGTTTTACAAACTTAAATTTGTCATTACTATAATGACTATATAAAATTACTATAATTTTATAAATTTCTACAAAAAAATTGTTTAAAAATGGCGGTTTGAGTTACTATATGTTTTAACAACTTTCCAATACACAACTTTCACATTCCAACTGAGCATGCTCAGAACCTGGCCCAGACCCCTAACTTCAGTTGTCACAGATACTACCAGGGGGCATGGGGATTATTGTACTATCACTTAACTATGCTCAGAACAGTACCGCCCCCTGTGGCAGACCCCTAACTTTAGTTGTCACCGATACTACCAGGAGGCATAATAGTAGTGTGAAAATCATCTATTTGGCATTGTCAGTAAATATAATAGTTTCTGCGAAAAACTTATCAAAATTTAAGTAAAAATATCATTTTGCTCAACAGAACATGCCCCAAAAAATTCAAGATGGCGGCCAATTTCCACAGTTTAATCTTAGCAAAAATTCAGGCCAATTTTCTTTAAATATCCAAAATTTTAATTCAAAAATATTTTTGACATTTTGATTTACTTTTCCAATGAATTAGGCCCCTACTTTTCATTAAATTCTTATTAAAACTGACTCAAAAATTCTTCACAAATATATTCAAAATAAGATATTTAGCTAATTTCCCAGTGGATCAACAATTTGCCAGTTTTCATTTCAAATTTATATTTCCCCAAACCAATTATTGACAAAAGTGTAATTGGATAATATCATATTCATGGTTCAAAATGTGCATATTTGTATTTTCTGCAATTTTGCAAAATTCTTAGCACTTATTTCTCAAAACTTTGGCAACATTTTCTACGATTATTTTGCAAATTTCTGCAAAAGCTGCGCACGCCCATTAATTTCTCCACTAATTTGTCAAAATCTGCAACATTTTTTTTGTGGAAATTTCTGTAAAATTTGCCCGATTTGCATATAACTTTCTGCAAAACAGAAATTGAGAAAAATAGATTGACTAACATGCTACCAATGGTCTCAGTGTCACCCTTTCACATGCTAGCCAATGCATTTTTCTCACGCGGAATTATTTTACCACGAGAAAACTACTCATTTGTTTAGACTGAAACTTTCTGGATTCATCACGCCGGTTTTACGTGACAAAATAATTCCGCGTGAGAAAAATGCATTGACTAACATGCTACCAATGAACTCAGTGTCCCCCTTTCACATGCTAGCCAATGCATTTTTTTCACGCGGAATTATTTTTTATTACATAAGCTCTGCTTGACAAATCCTGCAAGTTTCAATTTAAACCACCAAGTTACGTGTGACAAAAATGCATTGGCTAGTATGTGATAGGGGGGCGCTGCGTTCATTGGTAACAAGTTAGTCAATGCATTTTTCTCAAACGTAATCATTTTATCACGTAAAATCTGTTTGGTAAATTAAGAAAGTTTCAATTTAAACCATCAAGTAGTTGTCTCATAGTAAAATAATTCCGCGTGAGAAAAATGCATTGGCTAATATGCTACGAATGGTCTCAGCGCCCCTTTTACATGCTAACCAATGCATTTTTCTCACACGGAATTCCTTTATTACTCCACAACCACTGATTGGTTTAAACTGAAACTTTCTGAGTAGGCCTACATTTAAATGTTGACACCTATCCACTCTGTCTATTGACAAATGACGTCATTCCACTCATTCCATGCCAAGATGGCGGAAATTAAAACCACCTTCTAGTATTTACATTCAGTTCCTCTCGAATGCCCATTGTATTAGTGCATAATATGCAGAAGAAAAAAACTATAGTGCATGCAGTATATACTGCTATATTGGCGCAGTATATATTCCAGTACCGCGGAAATTGCTGGCAATTGGACAAAAGCAGCCTCAAATCGACAATTTGGAGATAGCGCACTTAAGCCAAAAGCAGTTGCACAAATTGAAAGGAAGTTCAACACACCTATAGCACATATATATATTCATGGCTCATAATACAAGCAAATACAACACAATACAATACAATGAATATATTTCCTATATATATATTGGAATGTAGTATATAAGGCAAAGCCTTATGGGAAAATCAATAACGCACACACTTTTGTTTGCCTTCCCAACACACAAAAATCCATTTGTGCAGGAGGGGGGGGAATTGGGGGAGGGGGGCTAGGGGGGGGAGGGGATGGGGAAGTGGGCAGGTGCGCCACAGCGACAGGTAATCAATAATACACAACGGAAACCTATCGCTTTTTTACTTACTATATTCAACTCCGATTCGGGCCAATTATTTATCCCACAATCAGCCACCAGGGGGCCAATGTGGTTTACGAGAGAAAGGGTTAAAAAAACCAATCCTGTAGGGTAATTGTTTACTTCCGGCTACCGGGGTGTAAAGAAGGGAGGTATAGTGATAGTGACCACTAGGCCGAAATTCGACCTGATGGTGGCGCTACTAAAGTGGCAGTGGCAATGGCATGAAACACTTTTTGTTGGCAATTTTAACATGGGTTATGGTGTAGACCTAAGAGAGAAATAAGGTTAAAGTTAAGGTTAAAAAAACCACCTAAGAGTAATTGTTTACTATTTTTCTATGTTACAGGAGAGAGTTGATAGTGACCGAAGCTGAAATTCGACCTGATGGTGGCGCCACTAAAGTGGCAATGGCACGAAACATTTTTTGTTGCATGGCATATTTAAGAAGGGTTATGGTGAAGAGCAAGGGTTAAAAACCAATCCTGTAGGCTAATTCTTTACTTCCGGCTACCAGTGTGTAGGAAGGGGGGTATAGTGACCGTAGCCAAAATTTCCCTGATGGTGGCGCCACCAAAGTGGCAATGGCACGAAACACTTTGTTGGCATATTTAAGAAGGGTTATGCATGGTATACAAGAGAAAGGGTTAAAAAACCTATCCTATAGGGTAATTTTTTACTTCCGTCTATATGTTACAGGAGAGAGAACATAGGGACTGAAGCCAAAATTCGTCCTGATGGTGGCGCCACTAAAGTAGCAGTGTCAATGGCATGATACACTTTTTGTTGGCAAATTTAATAAAGGTTATGGTGAAAAGAAAGGGTTAAAAAATCAAATCTAGGATAATTATTGTTTACTTCGGTCTATATGTTACATGCAGCAGAGGGGTTATAGTGGCCGAAGTCAGAATTTGCCTTGTTAGGTGGCGCCACTAAAGTGGCAGTGGCAGTGGCATGAAACACTTTCTGTTGGCATTTTTAATAAGTGTTAATTTCAGTTGGATATATATTTGCCTCTTGTAGGCCTATACAGGACGCCTAAGTTCTTGAAAATTAGCCATTTTACATTATTTGGGGGGAAAAGGGGGAAAGGGGGCGCCAATAAAAGCGCAGTGGCAGTCCGATGAAACATTTTTTGTTGGCATTTTTTTAGGATAAGTTCCCTGAGCTTAGTTAATTTACAACACTTGGGTCAATACATTGGTAATTGTTAACCTCATGCAATGATTGTCCAGACAGTGACTGTAAAATCCAAGCAAATGTACACAGTTGCATTACCTAGTGGTGCCACTAAAGTGCAGTGGCAATCCTAGGAAACAATTTCTGTTGGCACTTTAAAAAAAAAATTATGACTATACCAGGTATAGCTCCTTTTGTAAACGTGCAAGCATGCATAGATTACTCGTTCACAGGATAGCCCTGCCTGCAAGTTGCACTTTGGTGACGCCACTAAATGTCCAGTGGCACTCACAAGAAACAGTTTTTGTTGGCATTTTTAATAAAAGTTTGCCTTTGTAGCCTATACGCGCAAACAAGGGTTTAATTCCTTCCCCAAATTCATGAAAACATGCACCAAAACCAAACTATATATGCATTCATCATCTCTATAAGGTGGCGCCAGGTAATGAGCAGCGACAATTCCATGTACCAATTTTTGTTGGCATTTGCAATAACAGGTATAATGCTTTCCTGCGCATGTAATGAGTATAGAAGATGCAATTTTTTTTCCTCCAAACCTTGAAGCTCGATAATTTATGAGCTTTTGTAGCAAAATTGCCCATTTTTCTATATACGATATCGTGCAACCTGGAGGCTGGATTATATTTCTTAATAAAGTTGATCGAAGCGTTTACATAAAAACGAGATCCACTCGGGAATAAATACCGTTCATTAGATTAATTTCCACAAACAGCAGATCATATATAACATTTAGGATACAGAATAGCTAGGCCTAACACCAGATGGGAATTCGTGTTTGGATGGAGCGTCATAGCTAAACACAACGGTTTAACACACATTTTGTCAATATGAGGTGTTTGGTACATTACTCGATCTGATCTGACTCCAGATCATGACGAAAAAAGGGCTGTAACCAAACCTTCCAAATTTCAAATTAAAATCATGCATGCCTCGACTGTCCTTTGATTATATCAGATCACATCTTCAGATCTGACTTCGAAATCAAAATAATGCCCCCTCATGGTATTGTTAGAGGCCATAAGCCAGATCAGATCTTCAGTCAGAATTGCCCATTTTCAGAATTTGAGAAACATACAAACTTTAGGCATGTCTAATTTCCCCCAGATCTTGACTAAGCAAGTATTATGAAATAGTCCTTTTCTGAATTCCATCAGATCTGAAATGGCCTTTGACATGGCCATAAAGTAGAGGTATTATTTGATTTGGTATCCAGATCGAATATCCGATCTGATCAGATCTGACCAGAAAAATGCACATGAACAAAAATTTCTACCAAATTTGAAATCAAAATAGATCTAATGCATCCTCGTGGACATGTCAGAGGCCATATGCCAGATGAAGTACCACAGTCAGATTCAGTTTTTTGAGAACTTACAAAGCTCAAACCCCTCATTTCTCCAAGATCTGACCAAACACAAAAATGGCCACTTGGATTCTACCAGATCTGAAATGGCCTCTGACATGGTCATAAGGTGCATGCATTATTCTGATCAGACATCCAGATCTGACATCCGATCTGATCAGATCTGACAAAAAATTCCCCCGAACCAAAAATTTCCGCCAAACTTGATAAACTATAAAAATAATGTCTCGACCTCGTGATCATGTCCGAGTATCCTTAATTCACCCCCCAACCAACATGAAAAGTCAGGGAAAATCCCCTCTCAAAGGGATTTCCCCCTTAAAAAATCTGTTTAAGATTCAGCTGTAAGCCGCTTAACAGGGTTAATGATGTGAATAAAGTGCCCCAATTCCCATTTACGACAAACGGCCATTTTCTCAACACAGACGGCTTGACCCTAGTCATTGTGGTCACTCAGAATGGCCGATTAAGTGACCATTGAGGTGGCCATTAGGAAGTCCTTCACTTAAAAGACTTTTGCCTTAATCATGATTAAGGTCTTATCAAAATTCGGATTGACTCTTAAAAGAAAACTTAGTTTTACCAGAAATAATAGGGCTAAATTTTCACTACTTTTCAATGCATTTTCCCCTTGAAATAGTGAGAAAAAAAATGTGGGTTTGGGTTTGAAAAATAAATGCACTATAGGCCTAACAGTAGGCCTAGTATAGTAAGTAGGCCTATATAACATATATAGTTGAAAATGGATTTCACTTTTTCCAACTGTTATCTTTTTATGCCCATGAGGGTATGGCAATTGACGATAAGAAAAGGCCATTTGCTCAAAGTGCATTTTTCGCAGCAAAAAAGGCTATTTTTCTGCTAACTGCTAACCACATGTGCTAACTATAGTGGTAAATGTCGTTTGCATTATTTAGGGACAATTTTGATGGCAGACTGGCAGGTGGGACCAAACACGAGACATCTCATTGTAAGTACTGTACATGTACAAAAAAATTAAAATTTTAAAAGTTTTTTATTGGTATACATCCCTTTCACTATTATTCCCATAATGCACCATTTGACAAAATTTTTTTTCGGCCATTATAGTAAGGTCTTCTAGAAGTCATTAGATCATAGTAAGGTCATAATTAGGTCATAGGTCATAGTAAGGTCATACTTAGGTCAAAGTAAGGTCATAATTAGGCCTAGGTCATTGCAAGCATAATTAGGTCATAATTAGATCATAGTAATGTCATAATTAGGTCATACTGAATCATAGCAAGGTCATAGTAAGGTCCTACTTAGGTCATAGTAAGGTCATAGCAAGCATACTTAGGTCATAGTAAGGTCATAGCAAGCATAATTAGGTCATAGCAAGCATAATTAGGTCATAGCAAGCATAATTAGGTCATAGTAAGTATAATTAGGTCATAGTAGGCCTAAGCATAATTAGGTCATAATTAGATCATAGTAAGGTCATAATTAGGTGTAGTAAGGTCATAATTAGGTGTAGTAAGGTCATAATTAGGTGTAGTAAGGTCATAACTAGGTGTAGTAAGGTTATAACTAGGTGTAGTAAGGTCATAAATAGGTGTAGTAAGGTCATTATTATAGGTCTATAGTAAGGTAGGCTACTTTTAGAAGGTTAAGTCGTCTTGATTTACCTAACCTTACTGATTTCTCCTTGCATAATTCCCACAAAATATATCTTCTTGTCATCCTAAAGCGCCACCTTTCGGCATCTTTAAAGCACAACATTCAAATTGACATAGAGCTTAAATTAATAGAAATTTATGGTTTGTCAAACGACGTTGGAAACACCATAAAATAATTTGTTAAAATGCTGTTTTAGGCCCTGAAGCCGTTTGACATTTTGATCTTTTGGCATAAATTCAGAGCAATTTGCTACAAATGGCCTATTTTGCATTTCAACGAACTGCAATAATTAATTTATTGGAGTGGATTACTGGTGTGAACTGTTGATTACAATCAGTGAGAAGTATTAAACATACACTGGTGAAAAACAAACAGTCTGGTATTATAATATATAGGCCTAGTTGTTCAATATCTTGAAAATTGAATGGAAATATGCATAGAAATTTATGCAAAATTTGCATTTGGTGTAAGGGGATCACTTAAGTGCAAATTATTTTTAACAGAATGAGAATACCAAAATTCTACTAACAAAGTTGAAAAAAATTGTAATTTCACTTAAAATGAACGAAAAATCCGTGATTTTATGTAACATTTGGACAGCGCCATATTGCCCACTAGTGGTGCATAGTGAGTAAAAGATGAGTTATTGACAATTGCCGGCCACTAGAGCCATCTAGTAGTAGCCGTGGTAACTTTCGGCATTTAAAACAGTTCGTAACAAAAATAACTAAAATTTGCTTTACAGATTTTCTTTAGACTTAAGTGAGCTTTGGATTGACCACTAGCGGTGCATAGTGAGAAAATGGTGAACTATTCCCAATAGGCTTCTACCAGCGCCATCTAGTAGTAGCCGTGGCTACTTTCGCCATTTAAACAGTTCGTAACAAAAATAACTAACATTTGCTTTACAGATTTTCCTTGGACTTAAGTGAGCTTTGAATTGACCACTAGTGGTGCATAGTGAGAAAAAGGTGAATTATTCCCAATAGGCTTCTACCAGTGCCATCTAGTGGAAGCCGTGGCTACTTTCGCCATTTAAACACTTCGTAACAAAAATAACTAACATTTGCTTTACAGATTTTCCTTGGACTTAAGTGAGCTTTGGATTGACCACTAGTGGTGCATACCCAACTGAAAAAATCAATTCATACCAATTCAAAATATCAATTGGTTGAATTGTTTTGAATATGTATGAAATGG
>JAQIXP010001379.1:0-18713 GCA_034700285.1 Proteroiulus fuscus | reverse complement strand
GGAGGATTTAAGGCATCGGTTTCGGAAAGAATATCTTGGGCAATTGATTCAAAGGTCACCGCTGAAGAAACCCAATGCGGTGATCCAAGTTGAAGACATCGTCTTCGTCTCAGCTGATAACCAAAAAAATATCGATTGGCCACTTGCACGTGTAATCCAGGGTTATCCAGGCAAAGATATCGTCATAAGAATGGTTCGTCTGAAGACTGCCTCTGGGGAAGTACTGCGGCCCATTCATCGTCTAGTTCCATTGGAAATGTCTCCCACAGATAGTGACTGCATTTGAGGATGTTGAGAAACCAGTCCACATTGACAAGAGTGGAGATTCAGATGTCAACCAAAAGCCAATGTACACCCGCAAAGGAAGATCAATACGGCCACCAGAAAGACTTGGATATTGACCTAAAATGCTTTTTTTTGGTATGATTTGTAGTTGCAGATAGGCAAATCAAAGGTGGGAGAATGTTGCGATTAGGCCTAGTTCCTGGTCGTAGTTGGGGCCTTTTATTAAAGAGACAAATTGGACAGTGACCTGACCTTCAACCATGCTTATTCTATAGGCCAAATGGGGTCAAGTTTAAAGGTATATCCTATACTTTTGTTTTACTCTATTAAAAGGGCTTTTTTAGGTAGTTATAATGTACCGCTTATTCAATCAAATGTAGGGTTTTTTAGGGTTACTCTTTTGCAATGAATTTTTAGGATTTCCTGGTTTTTATCGTACTTTTTTTCTAGGCTAAGTCTTGTTTTGTGGAAAATTAGCGATTTGGGGGTATAAAAACAGTGGGGAAATGATACAAAATTTCAGATTATGTTTAAAAACTGTAGAGTAAAGAACTCAATTCCTGCAAAGTTAGTTAATTGAATTTTATGTTAAAAGTAATGCTGCTGTAAAAAATATGACAAATGTTGAACTGAAAACTTGTGATTCCACCCATGACAACATCAATAAATATTATTTGTGAACTACTAGTCTACTAGTGCTGAACTATTGCTTTACGAGAACCACACCATTTCTGGACTTCAAGCCTATTTCCGAGTGAGGACTAGGACTAAGACTAAGACAGGACTAAGACTAATTTCATTAGTCTTCTATAAGTGATTCCTTGATTGAGATTGCATAGGTGAACAACAACCTAGAGGCAAAGATGGTAGAGGGAAGCACCATGATCAGACAGATAACAGACCATGAAGGCACATGACACTGTTAGGAGTAAGATCAATAGGCTACATAAAGTAGGCAACATGTGGAAATAAAGTTTCCAGGGACTGATCAACCCAAGTTGCAAAGATGTCTTGTCATAGGATTGAGGAAGTAAGGAGTGTGGGAAGGTTGGAACTATTCTCAATCTCTGCTATTGAGTGAGGGGTGTTACAAAACAGGTAGATTTTTTAATTTAACAGCAACAGAACTGGTGATGATGAGGACAAGACAGATAATAATTAAGCATTAGCACAATTGGAAGATCTTGACTGGACTTGAGATGCCCAGTATTGTTCAACCACTGGCAGTGGTATCCAGCATGCTTCATATAAGGGGGGTACAAATGTATATTAAAAATGTCTGACCATGCAATGTCCATGTACTGACAAGAAAGGGCTGAGCACTAGGTTGGGATGCCATTAGCCTAAAATAAGGCCAAGACCACTTGGAAGTCCTGCTTGAACTATCTATCCAGTGACAATGTTTTAGTGCTGTGGCAGATATACCTGCACTGTCATGCTAAAAGTAAATACTGAGCATGCAATTGTAAGTTTGGAAAACCTGACCAAGAAGGATGTTGCTGTTGATATGAATGAGCCAGCTTCAGGAGCTGAGGCTGCCAAAACATGACCAAGTTGAGATCACGAGTAGATAGATGAGGTGTTTGAAGTATCAATTAACATTTGTTTTTTTTTGTTTCAGGGATACCTGATTTGTGAAAGCCATTATTTAAACTTGACACCCTCTCCCTCCTGCCACTGGTTTCCCACCACTGCAAGGTGTACCATGCATGGCCCAAACCATGGTTTGGTTCCATGGTTCCATTTGGTTCCAAGTTCCATGGTTGGAACTATTCTCAATCTCTGCTATTGAGTGAGGGGTGTTACAAAACAGGTAGATTTTTAAATTGAACAGCAACAGAACTGGTGATGATGAGGACAAGACAGATAATAATTAAGCATTAGCACAATTGGAAGATCTTGACTGGACTTGAGATGCCCAGTATTGTTCAACCACTGGCAGTGGTATCCAGCATGCTTCATATAAGGGGGGTACAAATGTATATTAAAAATGTCTGACCATGCAATGTCCATGTACTGACAAGAAAGGGCTGAGCACTAGGTTGGGATGCCATTAGCCTAAAATAAGGCCAAGACCACTTGGAAGTCCTGCTTGAACTATCTATCCAGTGACAATGTTTTAGTGCTGTGGCAGATATACCTGCACTGTCATGCTGAAAGTAAATACTAAGCATGCAATTGTAAGTTTGGAAAACCTGACCAAGAAGGATGTTGCTGTTGATATGAATGAGCCAGCTCCAGGAGCTGAGGCTGCCAAAACATGACCAAGTTGAGATCAGGAGTAGATAGATGAGGTGTTTGAAGTATCAATTAACATTTGTTTTTTTTGTTTCAGGGATACCTGATTTGTGAAAGCCATTATTTAAACTTGACACCCTCTCCCTCCTGTCACTGGTTTCCCACCACTGCACAGGTGTACCATGCATGGCCCAAACCCACTAGTGCAAAGCAGGAAATCCCATAGGTAAATCCATAACATCAAAGCAAGGTTCACCTCCAGCACCTGATTTGATTTTCCTGGATATATATAATCTTGGAAAACCTAAACTCTGGGCTATTTGCATGAAGCTTTTGAGGGCAGCACTATCACCTTACTAGTCCTAAATGCTGAAACCAGCTCTTGCCAAGTGTGTCCAGGAACTCTAGCCTGGTTCCTGTGCCCCATGCCTGAGTGACTTTCCCGGCCCAGTGCTCCCATTCTTGTGTTCCTGCACAGTTCCCCACCATTTGTTAGCCATATTACCCTAGCTTCCTATGGTCTTGTCCAGTGCTCCAATGCTCATGCTCCTGCCCAATGCCTCACCACTCATGGCCATACTTCCCTAGCCATCCCATGTTCTTTCCCAATGCCCAAACACCAGCAGCCTGTATTGCTCAAGCCTGCCCATGCTCTTGCTCAGTGTCCAACCACCCATGCCATGTACTACAAGAGCCTGCCTGTGCTTTTGTTCAGTGCTTAACACCTATGCCCTGTTCTACACAAGCCTGCTTGTGCTAAGTGTAGACCCTTAGGCTCCTTTTGCTTAGTTTTACTGACTCAGATTTTAGTCCTGTGCAACCCATGGCTCTTAGCTCTTATCTGGGGCTATTGTCAGGTACTGCCTAGCCAAGTCACTTGGCCGAGTATTGCTATTGGTTAGTAGTGCTCATTTTGATATTGTGCACAATGTTCACATCATTTACATTCCAATAATTCTGTTTCTACCAGTAAATCTAAGCCTGCAATTCTATCTATGCCCAATAACCTAACTGGCAGCTCTGACATGGTGGAACTACAGTCAGTTTTGGATCAGCAAAGTATTTTTTTATTACTGGCATTCAATTCCTTGCCCTCAAATTCTAGTCAACTTCCCACTCTCAGTTGCACCCACTTGTCCCCAATCCAACCCTGAACACTGCACTCCCTATCCTTTCTAATGCCCTCAGCCGTTGTAGCCCCTGAACCCTTAGTGGCCTGATATCTTATAGGCAATCCTCATTCAACTACAGGACATGACCATCACCTTCCATTTAGCTCAGTCATCTAATCTTCTTCCCTAACTATGCTGACTCTCCCTACTGCTGGTTCCTGTTGTCTGCTAGCCCCACCTCCTACATTTTCTGTCCCTTTTCCCATTGCCATCTTGTCTCTGATGTGTTTACCCCTGTGCCTTTAGCCTTTCCTAGTGATGTTTTTTCCTGATTTTGATGGATAGATTGATTGATGTTGACAATTTTGTTGAATTCGAGGCTGTTGGCTAAATTGAGCAGTTTCCACTTCCCTACCTCACTTTTCAGTTCTTTTTACACTTCAAAAATACTACTCAGGACTAGTACTTTAACCATAAGTTCCAACTTTTCTCCTTGCTCTGACCAGACCTTTTGGATGCTCTGCTTGCCATTGTCATTTTTTAGAGCACACTGAAAATGCTGGCTTAAGCTTTTACTAGTTTTCAGGGTATCTTAGAATCTGTCCACAAGTATTTCAGCATCATGCAGAAGCACTTAACCAATACAATTATGCCATGCCCCCTTCTTGGTTGTACACCACACTTAAAAAACTTCTCTTCCCCACCTCCACTGTGCTGTTTTTTCAGCTTCACTGTTCCTCTGACAAATTTGTAGGCTCCTCCTGGCTTTGGAATTGGACTGTCTTCCCCCTAAACCCAGCCCCTGGTTTTACAACAAGTTGGTGCCCACTTTTAAGCTTCCACTGCCTCCAGCTTGCCTATCTGCTGTTTCTCCTCTGGCATCCATTAACAACTCTTAAGCAACCTCTTGCTGACGTAGCTACCAGCCAGGCCACATTCAGCATTTTGCCTATAATACTTAACAAAACTAGCTTTCCCTGATCCATCCATTGACTCACCAGGTTCAGGTTCTTTTCCCAGCTTCCTTAGACTCAGCACTTCTGGCCCCAGCCAGCTTTATTCAAGTCCCAGTCACATTTGGTACCCTGCCTTCCCTTGCCTGCATGGGCACCAGTGCTGTCCTGTCAGTCATATGTTGTACCTAAAACCAGTGCTGGTTTCCTTTTGCAAGCCTTCATATTCTCAGCCTCTACTGATGCTACTCATAACATTATCCACTGTCTTTGTGTTGTTGATTTTGCAATCTTACTGGAGCATAGTTTGACATATTTTTACTGTAATCTACTACCCCAGCTCCAGCTTTGTGCAGCTCATAAGTTAAGGAACCACTCGCATGACCAATTCCTGTTTGAGGATGACCAGGCCATTACCTTTGCTTGTGATGTTCCCCACAGCTAGTTTTGTCTCATCTGATACCTCGTTTCAATCTCGTCTACTATGCAGGTAGGCTGGTAATAGATGGCTAATAATGGCGGACACGCTACACTGAATGGGCCTTCCTTGTAAGTTATTGGTATTTTTTTAACAGTTGTGCAAGATCATTAATGAAAAGCACAATGAGGCCCTATCGTTAGGCCACATGGCTGAACGATGAAAATGCCGGTGTGACAACAGCATGGTGGACGGACTAATCCATTTGTTTTGCGACAAAGGATACAAACTGTATAGAATCCAGTTTGCGATGCAGCAAGTAAACGTACACCCACCCGATCTGGAAGACCCTACCGAGTGTTTGGGCAGCAAAGGTGATGTGCTAAAAATCTGTATTTGTGTGACAAAAACAAGATAAGAATGGTCATACAGTTTCTGCTGGGGACACCAGTACGAACCGTGCTGCATGTTTTAAACAGCTGGCTTTTAGAGTGGCAGGATAAACAACCAAAACTGAAGGAGTTGAAGCAAAGAATGGACTGAACATGGGTAATAGCTGACCCTTGCTATTTTCTTGCCTCTAAGCCTTTACCAAGAAGTCTTTGTATCAATGCAAGCTCCCGGTTGTTATGGCTTGTAATATGCAAAGCCAACACATACATGATAGACGCTGATTTTTGGAACCAAGAAATCTGTATTTTTAAGCGCAGACCAGTCCCAGTTGTTAACGACTGGATCCGCGAGATGATACACATTGCTTGGTGTCAACGCCAATGCAAAACCCTTGTATGGGACAGGGAACAAGAACTTGCATACATCGGCGGAAGTGGTGAACTGGGTCCTTTGACCACAGCCCTTGGGGTATGTGGATGCCTGTTACACAGTGATGATGTGCCAAGGAATCCGGCGGATGTTGCTGGACATCTTTTGATTTTGCCCCCGCTGCGGACAAGCTTGAATAAGAAACTTTTTCCCGAGGATGATCTGATAGCAGACCCAGGGGTATCTTCGGACAGTGAGGATAGCCAATTCAGCAATGCAAAAGACTGGGACCGGAACCAGCCCATAAAGCCAGGACAAGGCCGTGCCACCTTGAAGATAGCCCAAAAACATTAGCCCTGTTCCTGTGGCCCCATGCTAATTCTTCAGCCTAGAGCCAACAACTAATGGCTATACTACAATAGCCTTCCCATGTTCTTGCCCAATGCCTGACTACCAGCAGCCTGTATTGCCTGAGCCTGCCTGTGCTCTTGCCCAGTGTCTGACCACCTGCTTTGTACTATCCAAGCTTTCCCATGCTCTTGCATGGTACCTGAACACTTGTGCCCTGTGCTACTAGTTTGCCTGTGCTCTTGTACTACCAGACACTACACATGCACTTGTCCAGTGCCTGACTCAAATGCCCTGTACTACCTAAGCCTGCTTATGTTAAATACCAGACCACCCTATTTCCTGCATGAGCCTGTACAATCCATCAGTGTCCACCCTAAGGCTCCCCTTGCCTCATACCATTGATTTACATACTATTTCCCTGGTCAGTCCTGCACAACCTGTGGCACTCGCCTCTTCCTTGGGGACTATAGCCAGGTATTGCCTAGCCAAGCTCCTTGGCTGAGTGCTGCTATTGGTTAGTAGTGCTCATTTTGATATTGGGCATGACCTTCACATCAATTATATTTTAATGACTGATTCTACCAGAAAAAATATGCCTGCACCTTAGTATATTCCTTTGATCCCAACTGGCAGCTCTGACATGGTGGAGGTGCAGCTGAACTCGGATCAGCATGGCATTTTGTTGACCACTGGCACTTCTTTCCCTGGCTTTTGGGATCCCAATCATTATGGCTCTACTCCTCTGACTATTTATCCTGTTGCCCAAAAACTCCAGCCACCTTCCCTGTCTCCATCGCATAAACTAGTTCTCCATCCAACCTTGATACCCTCATTCTGCATCCTCCCATAATGCCCTTATACCCCGTTTCCATTAACTTATGAATCGCGATTGATGTGCTGAAGTACGATTCAGTAATAAATGGAAACACTAGATTTCATGAATCGCGATTCGGAACTCGGTTCATGAACTGTGTTCCCAGAATGCAGTTCAGCTCGCCAATCGCGATTGCGTGACGTCAGAATAGCCTGTGTTGCCAGATGACACATCCAAGCAATTGTACCAAGTCCCTTATTCTTAAATTCTCCATTTACTTACATTATTACTTGCAGGTGCATTTTTGAATGCAATATTTATCGTGCACACTGTTTAATTTGATGTCTGCTCTGTGTGCATGCTTGCAATCAAGAATCATATGGAAACACCACTCTCACAACACTCGGTTCACCAATCGTGGTTCACTGAATCGGCGATTCAATGAATCGCGATTAGCATCTAATGGAAATGGGGTATAAGCCCTTGTAGCCCCTGATCCCTTCTTGGTCCAGTCAATGTCCTAAAGCCCACCCTCACTAACTACAGGACCTAATCCTTGCCTTAAATTCTGCCTCAGTCAGCTCATCTTTCTCCCTTCAGTACTCTGGTTCCATACCGGCTGCTGGGTCCAGTGGCCTGCTGGTCCCACCACCACCACCATTTCTTGTCCCCCTCACAGTCACCTATAGTCTGTCTCACATTGAGTTTAGAGCCCTGTCCCCTAGTGCATGGATACAGCTGCACATGCCCAATACAACTGCCAGGTTTTCCGTTTATGTAGCAGCACACTTTCCATTCAAATGAATCAATGGGGTGTAAGAGTTCCAAAGTCTATGTGAGATAGAGTATAGTCCCTGATGTATCTACCAATGTGGCCTCAGCATTTTTCCATCCTTCGTGATACTTCTCCAAATTTTGATGAATGGGCTGATGTTAACAATTTTGTTGCTGAATGCGAGGCTGTTGGCCATTGTGAGCAGTGGCCACTGCCCTACGTTGACTCCTGGCTCTTCCCCACCTCCAACATTCTGCATGGGACTGGGACTTAAATCATGAGTTCCCACTTTGCTCCTTGCCATGGGCAGACCTTTGGGATGCTTTGCTCACCATTTTCTATTCCCCAGAGCACAATAAAAATGCCAGTTCTCACTTTTACTACTGCTGCCAGGGTATTTCTGAATCTGTCTCTAGTACTTCACCATCATGTAAAAGCTTGATAAGTGATAAGATTCAGCTATGCCCTCTTTTTGGTTATGCAATATGATTAAAAACATGCTCTTCCCCATCTCTAATGTGCCATTGCCATTCAGTTCCCCAGTTCCACAGACAAATATTTAGGCACCTCTTGCTGGAGTAATGGACTGACGCCTTCCCCAAAACCCAGCTACTTATTTTACATAATGCTGGCACCCACTTTTAAGCTCTCACCGCTTCCAGCTCGCCCATTCACTGTGCCTCTGTAGCCTGTAGGCCTTCCTTTACAACCTCTATGTGACCTCTTCCTGCTGGGGCTGCTACCAACTAGGCCTAACATTCAGAATATTTGCACATTTTATCAAAAACTAGCTCCTCCTGGTCCATTTATCAAAATTCACCAGGTTAAGGTTCTTCCTCTTGCTTCTTTTGCCTCAACATCCCCAGTCCTAGCCCTTTTTATACAAGTTCCAGTGACACTCGGACCCTCCTATTCCTTGCCAGTGTGGACACCAGTGCTGGACTGTCAGTTATGTCTTTGATAGCTTAAATCAGTGTCAGTCTATCCATTTGCAAGCCATTCTTCCCTCAGCCTATACTAACTGATGCTTCCCGTAACCTTGTCATCGGTCTTTGGTGTTGTTGTTGCCACAATCTACCAGCTAGGCTATACAGTTTGACACATCCTCCTCAACAATGATTAAGGTGAAGCCCATGAATTGGGATCTACTAGCATGCCCAACTGATTTTTTAAGGAATATACCACCACCTTTGCTTAGTGTTCTCCCCACACCTAATTCTGACTCATCTAATACCTTAGACATTTCCATACCCTTCTGTGAAGCAGGTAGGCAGGTTTTACCATTGTCTGATTTATATTTTTCCCTTCAGTGCTGCCCTTGTGTTATTCCCCCACCCTCAGCTTCCCATTTTTTGCCTTTTTCTAGTCTGCTTATCTATTTCCATAATAGCCTGCAGCATATTCCTCCTAAATTCACCCACTCAACCATTACTGCTTGCCAACTTTGCCTCGCTTATATTTTTGTTCCAAAAGGTACCTTACTTGGCAATATTTTGCAGTGTGATAGATGCACTCAACTCCCATCTATCCCAGTCTGTGCCAGTTACCAACTTCCTCCTGTTCCTTCTCATCTGACATTTTTGGCTACCTCAATCTTGGTCCGGCTCTTACTCCAAACAACTGTGACTTTCTTTGGTCCGAACTCCTTAAATTCTATGACCTTATGGCATTTTTTCCTTTCAAGCTTAGTCTCAGCTCCCTGCTAACTCCCTGCATCAACATTTAGCATCTACCACCAGTCTCCATCCCTACCTGCTATACATCCCCCTCCTGAGATATTGTCTGTAATGAACTTGCTCAGATTAGTCATCATCGTATGCAAAAAGGATGGTGCCTACCACTTCTGCATGAATTAATATCAATTGAATGACAAAACTAAGCTTGATAATTACATATTTTCTTCACTTAGATGATGCCCTTGATTCGTTGAAGGGAGTTATGATTTTTGTCACTCTGGATCTCATGTCTGGCTACTGGCAGCTCCTAATGGATCCCCTGATATAAAAAAATTTTATTAACATTTTTTTCTTGCAGAAATGTCCAATTCAGATTTATTAGTATGCCCTTAGGTCTCTACAATGACCTGGCATTCTTGCAGCATAGCCTTGATCAAATAATTCTACTGTTTCTAAAGGAAGCCTGCCAAATGTACCTTAATGACATCCTCACTTTCTCTGATAATTTGGATTTTTGCGTTTGCACAGCATGGATTACATGTTTGTCCATTGTAATGTTTTTTATTAATAAACAAGTCGCTATTTGAAGCACTTGATTTCCTATAAAGGGATCAGTCCAGACCCTGACAAAACCATTGATGCTTAACATTTCCCTACCTCATCAAAACACACTGCCATTAGCAGTTTTCTCGGGCTTGCTGGCTAATACCAATGTGTTATAAAATATTTTGCTAACATAGCCTGCCCCGTTTATTTGGACTCCCATCGGTGCCTTGGGTTTCACGACCCTAAAGGATGCCATGATGACAGCCCCCATTTTAGCAATGTATGACCTCTTCTTGCCCATCCTTACACAGAAATGCTTATCTTGTTGATTTGGGTGTGCATGTCCTCACATATGCCAGCCAGACCCCATTTCCTACAGGAACTAATTACACAGTCACTGAATTAGAAGCTTTTGTGATTGTGTGGGGGATTGAAAAATTCTGTTACTACCTTCTTGGTCAATAGTTCATGGTTTTCTTTGACCACAATGTCCTTTGCTACCTCTGCATGTTTAAAAATCCTGCCTAATATCTTGCTTACTGGATGATCAAAAAGGACTTCTACATGATACAGCATAAGTATGGTGCCCACTATTACGATGTAGACTGTCACAGCCACTACCCCATTGTTGGTCCTAATCCCATCCTTTCCTACACCTTTTGCTCTATACCACTGTAGATTTAGCCAGTTAAAAAACATGACCCTAATATGCGGTCACATATCCAGCACTTACAAACAGCTGACTGGTTATGTCCTTTGTGGAAACCAACTCCTCCAACAAGCCACCACTGCTGACCAAGCCTACTTTCAGCCGGTAATCCCTATTGAAATTTGTGAGTCTGTCCTCAGTCTTTGGGGTGCCTTAAACTAAACCACTTGGTCTGCCTTTCTTGATAATTGCATGTTCAATCACAATTCACCAGTTGCAGCTACTTGTTAAGATGCTATCAGCGAGTTGAATTACATAATGAAGGTGCCTGGTTAGCACCTGAAATTCAGAATGAGTCAACAAATTAACAAAATAAGAACTTATCAGCATTAACCAACTGAACATTGAGGGTGGTGACTTTTGATTTTGCAAAATGGCTCCCAGTCAGCCCACCTGTATGGAAATTACAAAATGTTGTGGAGTGATTACCACTTATTACTTTTACAAGTTTTCATAAGTGAGTTTAGGATTAAAATGAACCAGGTGAACAACAACCAAGAGGCAGAGATGGCCAAGGTTTGCATTGTGATTAGGCAGGTAACAGTGGCTGTGAATGCTCATGACCGACTGTTGGGAGTAGGATCTGTACGACCAGAGAAAGTAGGCAACTAGTTATAATAAAATTTCACCTAAGACTGATCAACCCAAGTTGCAAAGATGTCTAGTTGTTTGATTGAACAGGCCCTAGCCTTCCTGTGTGCTTGACCAGTGCCAAACTAAGAGCACCCTGTATTGCCTGAGCCTGCCCATGTTCTTGTCCAGTGTCCAACCACCCATGCTTTGTACTACCCAAGTTTGCTGGTGCTCTTGCTCAGTGCCAGACACCCATTTCCTGTACTACAAGAGCCTGTCCTTGCTCTTGCCCAGGGCCCGACCACCTCATTTCCTTTATAAGCCTGCCTATGCTCAGTGAAAACCCTTTGGCTCTCCAGGCCCCATAACATTGACTTTGATACCATTTCCCAGTCAGCACTGTCCAACCCATGCCCCTTATAACCAGTTACAGGCTTGACAAGTCCCCTGGTCAAGTATTGTTATTGGTTAGTAGTGCTTGTTTTGATATTGTGCACAAGATTTACATCATTTAACACTCCAATAAATCGGTTTCTATCAGTAAATCTATGCCTGCACTTGAATCCTTGCACGAGATCCCAACCAGCAGCCCTGACATGGAGAAATCAGTCTTGGATCAGCAAGGCATTTTGTTGACCAATGGCATTCCCTTCCCTAGCTTTTGGGATCACAATCATAGTCGCTACACCAACATCTGCTTAATCTGTTATCCCCACTCCCCAAACTCCAGCCATTCTGTCTCCACTGTTGCAACCACTGGTTACATATCCAACAACTACCCCCTCACCTTCCATTATCCTTTGTTGCCCCAGCCCATGAACCCAGTAACTTATTCTTGGTCTAGTTGATATCCAACAGCTGATCCTCACCCAACTACAAGACCTGATCCTTGCCTACAAATTTAGCCTCAGTCAGCTTATCTTTCTCTCCATAATATGCTGGCTCCCTTTGCTGTTGGGCCTTGCCGCACACTGGCCCCACCTACCGCTATTTCCTTTTTCTTTATACTTCCACCTAGTCCTACCATGTCTATCCTGAGGTCTCACCATCTTTTCTCCCCTTGCAATGTTTTGCCCAGATTTTGATGGGTGGATTAATGTTATTGATTTTGTTGCAGAACTTTAGGCTTTTGGCCAAAGTGAGCAGTGGCCACTTCCCTACCTCACCTCCTGGCTCTTCCCCTACCTCAACATGTTGCACAGGACTCATACTTAAACCATGAGTTCCAGCTTCGCACCTTACCCTGGCTAGACATTTGAAATGCTCTGCTTGCCTATTTCCATTGCCAGGAGCACACTATAAATGCTGGCTTTATCTTTTACTTTTGTTGCCAGGGTATCTCAAATCTGTCCATGAGTATTTCAGTAGCATGCAGTTCTCTAACAGATATGATCCTGTCGTGCCCCCTTCTCGGTTGATCACCACAATTAAAAACAGGCTCTTTTCCATCTCATATGTGTCATTGCCCTTCAGCTCCCAATATCTTCCAACAAATGTTTAGGTACCTCCTGGTTTCAGAATTAGACTGTCTTTCTCCAAATCCAGCCCCTGGTTTCCTCCATGATGACACAATTTTTGGCTCTCACTGCCTCCGGCTTATACATATGGCTACTTCCAGCCAAGCCACATTCAGCATTTTTCCCATTATAAAAAACCAGCTTCCCATGGTCCATCTATTGAGCATCATCAGGTTCAGGTTCTTCCCCCTCTGGCTTCCTTAAGCCTGAGTCCCACTGGCTGCTACACACTGCCAAGCAGCAACTGGTACTGTGATGCACTGGCCTCACCAAGACTTTGCACAGCCTCTCTAGCAGTTGATGTGTAGCAGTAAAATTGGCAGATGTCACACCAACTGCAAGCAGTTAGAAGCAGCATCTGCTTAACCGCAAAAAACAGACACGTTTAAAAGTTAAATCCGTTGAACTTTGGTGCTTCCCAGCTCTCAGCTACAGCCACTGTAGCAGTATTGCATCAACATTTTGGTGGGACTTTATGGTGGCAGGAATTTGCCAAGCTTCTGCTGCACAGCAATTACTGAAAAGCATTCCTTGCACAGCAGCCAGTGGGACTCAGACTTAAGCCTTAAAATCCCCAGCCCCAGCTTGCCTTATTTAAGTTTCAGAGACATTTGGTTTGGTACCCTTTCTTTACTAAGGGCCTGCATGGACAGCAATGCTGCCCTGTTAGTCATGTCTGTGGTAGCTACCACCAGTACCAGTCTCTCATTTAACAAGTTTTCCTCCCCTTGACCCCAACTGATGCTTCCCATAGCCATGTCCCATCTTGGAGTCATTGATGCTGCAATCTCACTTTGAGGATGACCAGGCCCAGGCCACCACCTTTGCTTATTGTGTTCCCCCACACCTAGCACTGTTTCATATGATACTTTTAATGTTTACATTTCCCTCTGTGAACCAGGCAAGCAGGTTTTAGCATTGTCTGACATATATTCCCCCTTCAGTGCAGCCCATGTGGCATGTGCTTTTTCTTACCCTCAGCCTTCTGGGGGCTTTACATTGTCTGCTCTTCTCTAGACTACTTGTTTATTTCCAGGTTAGCCTGTGGCATATTCTGTTTGGATGCCCCCACTCAACCATTCCAGCTTGCAAACTACCTCACTTATATTTAGGTCCCAAAGGAACCCTACTTAGTATCATTTTGCTGGTGATACTTTCATTTCCCTTTACTCAGCCCATGCTGGTTATAGGTGTCCTTATTCTTTCTCTCCTGATGAGTTAAACTCCCTCAATCATGGTCTGGCTCTCTCCAGACAACCATGACTCTTATTGGTATTTCTTCTAGGAACACCGTGACCTTATTGCATTTGTCCACTTAGAGCACGGGAAGCAGTTGGATCAGTGACATCCAACCTAGTTCCAGCCTAGTCATCTTATGCAAAAAAATTATTCCTTTGACTTCTGCATTGATTACCATTAACCAAATGACCAAACTAAGGTTGATAATTACCCCTTCCCTACATAGACAATGTCCTTGACAAGGAGATAACCTTTTTCCAACCTGGACCTCATGTCTGGCTACTGGCAGCTCCCTATTTTTCTTGCGGAGGGCTACTTTGTATTTCATCATATTCCCATAAGTCTCTACAATGCCCTGTCATCCATGCAGCATAGCCTTGATCAAATTTTACTGCCCTTGAAGTGGGAAGCATGAAATGAGTACCTTGATGACTTCCCCAACTTTTCCTGACAATTTAGCCAGTCTTTGCCCTCCTTGTCAAGCATGGGGTATGCCTTTGTTCATTAAAATATATTTTTTGGTTATGAACAGGTTTGCTACCTGGGGTACTTGGTTTCCTTTGAAGGAATCAGTCCAGACAATGACAAAATCAATGCCAATTAACATTTCCCTACCCCATCTAACAGCACTGACATTCACTTTTCTCAGGCATGCTGGGTACCATTTTGCTTAAATAGTTTACCCATCAACCCTCACTAGCAACTCATTTATTTTGATGTTCACCTGTGCTTTGTCTTCCACAACCTTGAAAGAAACAGTGATGACAACCCTTATTTTAATAATGTATGACCCTCCTCCTTTCTCATCAATAGATGCTTTTCTCGTTGGTTTGAGTGTGATCCTTTACCAAAACACTGGCCAAACCAAGCATGTCCTCATGTATGCCAGCCAGACCCTCTCACAGCAACCAATTACATGGTCCAAAATTAAGAGATTGCAATTGTGTGGGGGATGGAAAAATTTCAACTACCTTTCTGGTCAACAATTCAAAGTTGTCACTGACCACCATGCCCTTTAGTATCTGTGCTGCCTAAGAAATCCAGCCTACTGCCTTGGTAGCCAGATGAACAAAATGGAATTCTTCTAAATGATCCAGCACAAGTATGGTTTCCACCATTGCTATGCGGACTCCTCAGCTGCTGCAGCATTGATGGTCTCAACCCAATACCTTTCCAATTTCTTTTCTCCATGCCTATTAATGTGAAAAATTATTCAGAAATTTTAACCTAACCTGCTGCCCTATATCCAGCATTGACCAGGGTTGACCCACCCCTGGCTGATAATGTCCTTTGTGGGGACCAACACCTACAACAGGCCTGTACTGCTGGCCAAGCCTACTTCCAGCTGGTCATACCTGCTGAACTTTGAGCCTGTCCTGACTCTTAGCCATGATTTTGCCAGTCACAATGGCTTCACCAAAGCATTCATACATATTTGCAAAATTTACTATTGGCCAGCTTTCAAAAAAGATATTGCTGCTTATGTCACTACCTGTTATACATGCCAGCGATGCAAACTCCCCCAGACACCAGCAGCTGGCTTTATAAACACATCTTGATCACCAACCGTGTATATGTGGGGGTACTGATTTTGCTTGTCCCTTTCCTTTTCCCCACTCTAAAAACAGGGTATCCAGACAAAATATCGCCAGCTAAAGATCGCCAGCCATAAGATCGCCAAGCAATAATGTTGTTGGTGAAAAATGTCACCAGATAGTATGATCGCCTGGTCATTAGGTCGAAAAACAATAAGATCGCTCAAAGATCAGATCGACGTAATTAACATCGCCTTTTAAATCTATTCATCATGTTATGCACATAATTTCGAAGGTTTAATTCAGCTTAATACTATTTGTATTATTATTAAATTCCATGTCACGAGCAATTTTGTAAAAGGTGAACAAACGAATGGTACCATTCACTACTGTAACTTTTAGGGATGATACCTTGTTGGATATTCGCTACTGTTCACTTCTGTAACTTTAACAATTATTAGTACATTTAATTTCTGTAACTTTAGGTTAATTAGGGGCACTTCCAGGATTACAATGGTATAAATTCTCTCATTTGTGACAAATTGGTTTATTCGTCACTTCTGAATTAAGCCATCGATTTATAATAATTTAATTACTTACTTTTAAATTTTACTTTTTTACTTGTCTTGTTTTTACATTAAACATTAAAATCAGAACATTAAACAAAAATTATTTTTCTAAAAAATTAATATAAGAGAAAACTTCTTATACAAATCTTGGTATAACTGAAGAAGTTATACTCACCATATTTTGGATGACAAAATGCTATTTATTTAATAGGTAACAGAATTAAAATCGTTTAAAATTTGTCAATACTCCAACATATTTTACTCAAATGATTTTAACTAAACCCAACAGAATCCACGATTCATTTTAACCTCATACTCCTTTTTTAAAAAGAAAATGAACATTTTTAACTGCAGGTAACATCATTGGTATAGATTCTGTCAGGTATAAATAAATGGTTTGGCGATCTTATGTTATAGGCGATCACACATATTGGCGATCTCATTGTGCACGACTTTATAACCCAATGATCAAATTTACTGGCGACCTGTTAATTGGTCGATCATTTGGATGTGCGATAAATGACCGGCGATCTTTTGTCCGGTGACCTTCTGCTGGCGACCTTTTGTCATGTAACCCGAAAACAGTATTGTTTGGCTGATAACAAGGGTTCAATTTCAAGTTCCAGTTAATTGTCATGAATTGTAATGAATGTCGGATCGCAATTGATAGTGTTTGAATTGCTGTGTGCAATGGGTCACAAATGAATTAAATGCTGTTTTAAGTTCAAACAAATTGGGGTGTTGATTTGTTTTTAGGTCAGGAAAGAGATCCAACCTTTGTAATAAACTTTTAAGTTATTTTAGGTGCTACCAAGGAGTTAGCAATACAGTGCTAGCCATTCAGCCAATCAAGCTTGGTCACATCATCATTGTACATTGCTGTTTTACATAAATCTTACTTTGGTGTGCATGTATTAAAATTTGTTGGGTAATGCCACTAAAGTGATGCACAAGTGATTCACCCAACTGCAGATGGTATAGTGGAAAGTTTGTGGCCAGCTCAGCTTAAATGCTTAGCAATGGGAAGATAACCCAGATATTCTATGTGCCAGGCAGAAGTATTAATTACTCTGTCAACTGGGCTAGTTTCTCTTTGGCAAGCATATTTCATTTGATATTTTATCCATTCCTTACTATGCACAAATTTTAATTTTAAATTGTTATACTAGAATACTTTTTCCTACAGTTTATCTTTTTAGTTTAATTTCCACATGGTTTCTTTCAAAAAACCTACGTTTTCAAACTCACTTTAATTGATTTTTAAGCACTCTTTCATTATAGTATTTTGATCTTAATATAATTGCCTGCTTTGTTTTTCTTTAAAAAATGCATTTTTCAAAACTTCTTTTGCAGTTACACCCTCTTAACTCAGTTTAGCATCAAGGTTACCTCATTCATGCTATTTAGGCATTAAAAGAGTGCCCAAATAATTTGTTAAATTAATTAATCAGAATAAGTATCAATATAGAAATATTGAGGGTACTTTATTCAAGGATTGGCTTTCATTCAGCAGCTAGAATGGAGACATGGTTGTTCTGTACTATTGTTGGGCTATATATGGTACCGTACAATATTGGGTAGGGTCCTAGGTTAATTTTGTAATTTGTTAACTCGGTAATTTTGGCCCAAAAAAGCCTGTAAGTCCTCAGCATTTTTAAACTTGCGTCATCGTGATTGGTTTGAGTTTCTCTTACACAGACAGGCTTTCGATTGGAAATACTTCTATAATTTGGTTGACATACATATTTGGTGAATTTAAGAGCATGTGTAAACTCCATTCTTTTAGCTGAGTTTACTTGCTAAACTGAGTCATAAATAGATAAATTGATGCCCACAGGCAATTCATATTAATTTTATTGTTTCCAATTATCCAAATTTGCTCTTCCTAGGAGTTTAACAGCATATTGATTACTAGAGATTGTACTAACAAGTAAGTTTTTTTAGGTATTTCAGGAGGGTGCAGAAATTGATTTTTTTAGTTTAGAAGTGAATGAATGTACTTCATTGTACAATTCTCATAGTGCACATGGTTCATTGGGGGTGTTAGGGTCAGTTGCACCAACAACTGTTAAGTCTTAATCCTGGGTTATTATTATCATGTGACTTATTTGGGCCAAAGAAAATTCAGGAATGTAAAGAAAACCTAAGATTAACATTGGGTTAATGTTAACTCTTGTTGGTGCAACTGGCCCTTGTCTCACTAGAAAAATGGATTGGATGGATATATGTGGAGTTGGAGGATTAGTCTTTTAATTACCTATAGGAGTGATGTTAGCAGGTAAGGTTTGAGGGTTAGAATAGTTTCACCAAGGAATAATGCGTGGAACCATGAGTTCTTCGTGTTGAGCTTTGATTTCTGCCAATAGTTCCTGAAGTTGGTTCCTTAAGGGGGCTGTCCACAGTTTTAACAGCATGGGCCTATGGGGATTTCAATGTTAAATTCGTTTTCTTCAAACTGAAACAACCCAAGAATGGGTGAAAGTTCAAAGATGCGGTTTGATTTTTTTAAAAGATTATATAATTTATTAAAAACGGATGCATGATTATGACGTCACATGCATTCGGAATAAAGTTATCGATTTTCAAAGTTGATTGTTCCGTTTTCCCATGCTATTTTACATAGACGTGAAATTTTTCACAA
>JAQIXP010001378.1:0-18734 GCA_034700285.1 Proteroiulus fuscus | reverse complement strand
TAATGTGTACCGGTAGTTAACATGGAGATTCCCATAGGAGCATGCATTTTCTAAAAGTGTGGACAGCCCCCTTAAGTTCTGCATGATTTTTAACAACTTCATTTAAGGGGCTGTCCACACTATTTATAGCATACATATATTGAGATTTCCATGTTAAATTAAAGTTTCTCAATAATGGCTAAACATAAATCGATGGGGTTTAATGTTTATGAAGGAATATTAAATTTACTAAAACGTGTAGAATGATAAGTTTTTTGTTTATCTGCCCTGTAAGCTGTACAATCAGGCAAAATGTGACGAAAAACTCAACAGTAAACTTTGAAATTCGATAAATAAATATAGAATGCATGTTATAACAAAATCGAATTTATACATTTTGTAGTAAATTAAATAAGCTTTCCAAAAAATCAAATCCCATTGTTATCTGCTCCGACAATATTAAAAATATTTTGGGAAAACTTTCACATTAATTTTAAAATCATGGGAAAATGCAACTGTCAACTTTGAAAATCGATAACAACATTCAGAATGCATGTTACGTCATAATCATACTACAATATTTAGTAAATTCAATAATCTTAAAAAAAATCAAACCACATCGATCTTTTTTAACCCATTCTTGAGTTATATCAGTTTAAAGAAAATGAATTTAACATTGAAATCCCCATAGGCTTACGCTGTTAAAAGTATGGACAGCCCAGCCCCCTTAACAATCCATCAGTTTCTGGTCTGTAAATTGCCACTGTCGGAAGATTCCTATTTACTCCAATATCTGGCAGAATAAGGCTGCATAATTAAAGCTCTTGTCAATGTAGCTAAGACTAGTTCATGAAACTTTCTAGGGCTTGCTGCATCGTTACTGGAGCATATCACAGCCCAATGGGATAGCCTGAGGTAGGGAAATCAATTTTGAGGTCTTCAGTCAAAACCGGTTCACGAACTCCGGCCATTCCTCCGGATCGCCACTAAATTTGGGCAAATCTCATCCAATGGTCTTCCACCACTCACTCTGTAGGCTAGAGATGCCAGGAACAGAAGCCTGATGATTCGCCAAAGGTGGCGTCGGAATCTCCACGAACAACTCCGATTGGCTAGGGCAATGCGTAATAGGTGGCACATATCCATGTGCTGGACGAGCAGTGGCGCTGCCATCTTGACATGCCACTCAAACACATGGACAGTCTCCAACAGCATCGTGGATCAAAACCGGAACCGATGCCGACTTTTCTTCTGGAAAACCTGCGTTTGGGCAACCCATGTGGTTACCCTGTCCAGTGTTGGCGCTGTTTTCTCACCCGTGACATCCTCTTCTGCACGATTGTTCGTATCATTTGAGTCAACGTCGGAAACAATTCCGACCTTATCACTTCAAAATCCAGTCGGATTAATTCATTTTGATCCTGAAAATCCGCTTTCTGTTGCGCCCTCTTGATCTTTCTGTTGGCTATTCTTAATCGTAGCAAATCCTGTTGCATGTTGATGTGGGCCGCTTGAAGTCTTCTTCCGGTTGACGCCGAACTGCTCTTACGATCTGTCCTGATAGATCCACATGGCTCGACGTCATCTTTCTTGTTTCCGGCGAAGAAAGGCTCCACTCTTGACGATACTTCATTATTCCCGGAATTTATCACGCCCGTTGAACTAACGTTCATTCTTGCTAAGGCGAGGTATTCCGAGGAACTTGCCGACATTTTCTTAAATCACACGCGAGAGTTAATCACGATCCTGAAGTCCACAACTCAACGCAAAAAAGGCACAAATTTAATCATACGCGAGTATTAATTATCTACCGAATAAAGTTCACTTTCAAAATTCAACGTTCTGGCAAAATTCAAATTTCTGGTCCGGCGCCTCGCATTCTAAATTTTCAATTTCGGTTCCGGTCCGTAATTCAAATTTTTGTTCTTGTTCGAGTTCGAGTTCAAATTCCAAATTTTTCAAAATGACAAATAAAAACTCACAAATTTTATATTTTCCTCGGCCTTGTCCATCCGGCTTGACGGACCATGTAAATTCCTATTTCTTGGTAGTTTTATCGAAGAGGACAGAACACATTTTATGTCGTAACTTCATATGTGAAAAAATGTGCGTTACACTTACTGTTATTCTGAATTATTTTAAGTTAAAATAAAAACCGAAAATAAACATCACATATACTGTGGACATAACGTCCTCGTTCTTTCGTGATTCAATCCGAACTAACCCAAAATTCCCTTTTTTTTACAAAATTCAAAAACAACACGTGCACGTGTTAATGGACATGCATGCGCGCGTGCGCCTGCAGGCAAACACATGCTGAAGTCCATAGGCCTTCTCGACGGCAACAATAACAGAAAGCATTGTATGTATTATTATTTTTTAAATAATTACTGGAGAATATTATGACAAAATTTCCCTTATGATTTTAATTGAGGATTGTGGCATTTTATTCCTTCTTTAAAACCATTTGGTTTGTCAATCATGGTTTCGACACTTTGTTATACAGAGTTGATTCTTTGTAGAGCTCTGTAGATTCTTTCAATATATGGATCAAAATCTTTATGGGCATCTTCTTCCTGTTTGTATGAATAAATGATGAAGTCACACCACTGATGTTGCATTACATGGAGCTACATGACTACTTTTTGTGCAATAGTAGAGAGGAATCCACTTTAGATTTAGGTTTTAAGTAGCTACTTATAAATTTGTCAGGCATATCTGTAAGTGGAAATTCAATCAAACTTAATGGGCATGTTATCTCTACAATGCCATCACTTCCAACCAATCCATCAGGAGATGCAGCAAAAATTCCATTTGTTAAGCTTACAAACAAGCAACAATCACTGACAACATTGCCTGTCATTCTTTCATATGCCTTTTTGGCAAAACCTTTATTTTCCCACCCATGTTTGATGGAATGCAAATGGTCAATTTTTGTGAATGTATGAAGCTTCTGTACGGTTTTGCTGCTGTTGGTAGAATCCATCAGGCTGCAAAGCTGACCAGCAGATGTAGCTGTAATTCAGTCTTTCTTATATTCATTCCACTATTCACTTTAGTGTTATTCGGCATTCCCTTGCAGCGTTTGTATTAGGTCTTTGATACACTTGTCATACATCAATGTCAGGACTGTTTGGATTACTGCCATATTCTTTGTCTGAACTTTTATTGAAGGCTATTTTTTGGACCACAAGTCTTCCTTTTGGTGTTGATGTTAGTGGACGTGTTTTCGCTTTGTTTTGAATAGTTTTCAAGTGTGGCTTCCTTATCTTATCAACTTTCCAAAGTACTGGACTTCTCCCTCAGGCTGTTTTGAATGTCGGTTATAAATGAAGCACCTCTATTAAATGCCAGAGCGGCTGCTGTCATGTGTAGGTGATAGTCCTCTTGTTGTACAAAATTAATCCTTGATCCAACAATGAATTTTGTGCATCTTGACATGAATCACTCAGCCCAATTGCTCGTTAAATTTGGTAGTAGTCGATTAGCTATCTGCTTTTTGCTGTGTTTTGCTTCTGTTTTTATTTATTTGGTTTCTAAAGTGTCATGTGACTTGCGTGGGACGCGTATGAGCGCCTATTCCGTTTCAGTTTTGCAGCTTGTTTACTTTTGGAATTAAATTTGTAGCGATGAAATTGCATCTTTGTTTGGTTTTTGGCATCTCTTTAATTAAATGTTGACTTCGTTGTTTGCATTTCCAATATTTTGCCCTGGAGATAGGGTTTTTGTTGCACTATTTGTATAATGTCCGTTGCTAATTAGCTTCACCCTCATGCCAGAAAGTTTTTCGGGTGCTGTCCCCTGCTATAAGGTGGTTTCCTAGCTCCAAAGTTTTTCCCATAGGTTTCTAATGGAAGAGGTGTAAAGGGTTGGCAGCCCTTTTTGTTGATTACCTTATCGATTTTCTTTTGACACCTTGATTCTACTTAGCTTTTCGGTTTTAGCATTGCTTCTTCTTTTTCACGTTTGTTTGTTTTGTTGATTCACTATGTTTTATTGTCCCGCTGGGCACTTTAATTAATTTTTATCGATTTTCTGATGTTCACTGCAATCTGGATCTTTTCTTATGTGTAGGATGCCGTTTGCCAAAAATGGATACCTTTTCGCTTCTATCTTTTCTATTTCGTTGAATAATTATCTTTTATTGTGCTCCGATGTGTTTTAGCCTGATGGTGAAGATGTGGCTGCCATCTTTCATTTTCGACAAGCTGCTTAGATTTTATTGATTTTTGTTTTATCGATTTTTTCTCTTAACTGTTGCGCATATGATATTATTCACTACAGCTTGCATGACTACTACTGGTACTGGGCAAAGACTCATCAGCTGGCATAATGTCCAATGGTTCTGTTGAGATCTCATCAGGGTCACCTGATATTATATGCTCAAATAGAGCTATTGGGTCTATACAATAAAGTTGATGTCATAACAATATAGCATTGGTTTTGCAGAGGTATTATACTAGTTGCTCACCAACAGCTTCATTACTCTATAGCCATGAATTGTTAACATTGTATACTGAGCAATTCCCTAACTGGTCATCCATTTTTGGCACTCGGGTTAACAGGGACCACTTCTCTAGTCCTGATCTCTGTGGGAAACAATTGATTTTAAATGGCAACTTACCAATTTGCTGCCACAAACATTTTAATTATTAAAAAGGTAAGTTGCCCAACATTACCAACTGGCCAACAAACAAGGCACATAACTTGCAGGCTCAGGAAACCCAAGCTAGAAAGGGAAGAAGAAGGAGGTTAACCCCAGCTGCTGGCTGTTTATGCACTGCCTCTCCTCTCTCTTTCAGCTAGAGGGGAGAGCACCAGCCCAGCAGCTTCCTCTAGTACAGGGTGACCTCACATCCCCCACCCACACTAAGGGGCATCCCGAACCTGCAAAAGATTATAGCCAAATTTGGCAAAAACAGTAAACAAATTGCACATAGAAAAAAATAAGCTACATCAAAAAAAAAACATCACACAGGCCGTAGCCAAAATAAAGAGAGCTATGGGGCAACACAGCCTAAAAAGACTAGAAAATTAATATGCAATGAGATGCAAAACCAGAAAAGCCCTACGGGATCCAGAACTACAACAAATTAAAGGCATTTATTTAGTACGTAGAGAGCAAAGCACTCCAGCAAAGAAGGCCAAACAGGCAGCAGGGGACGTCAAAAAATAACGATTAGGGTAAAAAATTGTAGCCTTGATAAAATATAAAGCCGCTTCCAGATCCATAACAAAGTACCAGATGGTGTATTCATAAAGAATAACAGATGGAGCACCCAACTGCCAATGGACAGCCCGGCGGACTTCACAAAGAATGAATTGGCAAAAATCGGATGGAATATGGAAAGGGCCAGTGATCATTAGACGATTAAAGGTTGTGTTGTAGTGGACCTCAAAGGTAAAGGAATCTACCATGACATGCCATAGGAATGAGTGTTATTTAAAATTTGTTGGAATGAAGAAATGGAAGAGGCAAATGGCACAAGGCCAATAGGCCAGGCAAAGTGTAGCACACCGAAAAACTAGCCAATCCCGAAGAAAGGCGGGATCGCAACCCCAGCAGCAAAGGCACGTTCGCAGCTGAGCGGTGGGAAGAGTAAAGATCATTATTAGGTATGAAGAAAAAGGGCAATCCATTAGCATAGAAAGACAACTAATAAGTCCCGAAATATTGGAAATGGGTCAATGACAGTGACAGGGGGAGACATTAAAAAGGAATCCTCAGACGTGGACAAAGGGTCATCGGTCTGTGATGCGGTTGACGACATGAATGGTCGCCAAAGGACCGATGGGATCATGGCTTGAGACATGCCATCCCATGGGAGCCAGGCACAAATGGTTAAGAGAAATGAGTCCGGGTCCTACAGGATTACACGTCATTGTTCTGCAGCCATAAACAAGTGCAGGTATCGATCAGCAGTTTCAGACCAATGCAAAGAGGAATTGCGGATAATGTGATCTTCAATGTGCTAAAGATCCCACCGGAAATGTGCACTAGCCATCTCAACAAATCTGATACAAAATGAACACCAAAAAAAACAATAAAACCCTAAAGGACTAATTAATGAATGTCAACATAATGACAGAGAAGGCACACACAAATGCAAAAACTCACCAAGAGAAGAACACAAAGTATGAAAGAAACAACAAAGAAGGCCAACACCCACAAACTTGATGTAGCATTGAAAGGTAGGCCTAACCAGATTCTCAATGCACCTAATGTACGATCGTATATAAAGTCACTGACTTCTTTCCAAAGAATTTTACAAGAATAAAATCACCAGCTGTTATATTGTCTGCACTATGTTTTTCGCAACTATCAATTCCGTCGATCACATCGGAATTACGGTCTATAGGGAGAAAATGTGAATTACTATTGTTGTCACATAGGTCCATCTCAGTTGGCTTTTTTCCTGACGGTTTGGGTACCAATTCTGCCAGCTGCATTTCTTCATCCTCACTATCAAAAAGCTGTAGTTTCCTCTTAAGTTTTTTTTCCGTTTTTTTAATCCTGTCTCAGCTTCTGTGTTTCAAGAAGTTTAAGCTTTTCAGGAATGTCTGTGTATATTATGACTTTCCAGCATTCCTTCCTCTATGGGTTGTTTTGCGAAGCTGTTCTTTGGGAAAGGGTCTTATATAAGCTGGAGACACATTGACAACATACATGCCTTGCAACTGGTTCTTCATGTGGGTCTTCAGTCATCTGATCTGTTGGCACTTTACTTTAGTCTGTATCTGATGGCATTGGATGATCAGTTACATTGGCTGAAAGGAACAGCTTCTCGAAAAATATTCCAGTTAAAGGGCCAAATACCAGTTACATTAAAACCTGAAGTTATGTTTCTTAGGGTAAAGGCTAGTGGGAAATCTTTCCCAACACACAGCGATGTCATATATTATGATCGGGCATCCTGCATTGGAGAGCCTTCATTGGCTGCACGCATTGTGATATATCTTAAATGGCCTAAATACTGTGTGGTCCAGTGGCTGGAGCTTATGGCTTGTGTGAGGAGGAAATGTTAAGATGATAATGCCTTCACTTAAGTAGCTGATGTGATTATCCATAAGTAATATCACAGGTGGTCTTGCTTGGTTTAACAAGTTTCACTAAGTGTTGTAGGAAAACAATGAAAAATGTCTGGATTAGACCAACCAGTTGGATGTGCCACACCAATGGTACCCGGAGATACTCCCTTTAATAAATGTTCCTTGAACCGCTTTCTGGGAAATACAAGTAAACTCAGAACTGCATTACCAATTGCATTAACTGCAGCGATTATAGTAACAAGAACTCCACGTTCCCCTAATGTAAACTGTCTAACTTGATGATCGCCTTTGGGTCCAATGACTTTTGGTGGCACATGTACAGTTGTGCCAGATTTATCTAGATTCAATATTTGTTTGGGTGCAAATGTTGAGCTTGACAGCAGGTTCATATTAAATCAGTTGAAACTAGTTGAGCTAAACAAACTTGTTGCTTCAGGTGTTCAAAGGGACAGTTCAGTGATAATACGATGCATAAATCCATAATACCAATTAATCCTTCTCTGCAATTTTCTATCCGTCTGTGTCTTTGTTATTTGCTTCAGCATACTGGTAAGCTAGAATCCGTATTTCATTACGAGTTAACCCATAGTGGTGTTTGCATGCTTCCAGCAAGTAATCTAACAGCATGACTTCCTCATTTCTGTAAAAAACACTTTCCTGTTCGCAAGTTTGGAGACCTATCTGAATTTAGTATTTCTGTCATGTTTTTTCACATGGCGGTTTAGTGTTGACTTGCTGACACCATATGATTTTGCAGCTTCCCTACAGCTTAGTTGAGTAGAAATTACAGCTTGTGCTGTTGCTTCAAAATTTTTTGGATTTACTGGGTCTGTGTTTTCATGGTTTTGCCATTCGGACCATTTCACTGGTATGTTTTTACAGTGGCATGATAAAAAATACTTAAAAGCATATAAGTAAATGTTTCCTACTTATGCAACATCTTACAATCATATAATATTAACTTAACTAGCATTCACACTGCATGGGGAACCTTGGGACATTGTCCCAAGGTTCCCCATCACAAGGTGTCCCAACATTCCCCGTTCGATGTTATTGTAAACATTTTTGATCACATGGTTAGGCCTAACTTTAAAGTCCGCTTTGACATCACCAATTTAAAGCCTTCTTACCCAACTATCTTATAAAACTGCATCTTCATTATTTAGAGTATATTTCAGTACTTTTTTGTACCACTTTACACCCCATGTAAAAAACTTTAGGATCGTAAAAACACTAAAAATGACAGCAATTAATTACCTGTGTTCATCTAGAGCAGCGTTTCCCAACCATTTATCCCTCCGGGCCAGATTTAATTTCAATATTCTACCGTAGGGCCAGATTCTGCCCGGAGAGGGGGAGAATGGCGGCCCAACCCGACCTAGAAATAGAAGCTTTTGTGTATCACTGCAGAAATCACGGTGTCTGGCTGTCTGAAAAACCTAAAAATGTCAGGGAAACTTAATCTGTGTCTGCAGAAATATACAATTTTTTGGCAGTTTTTGAGCAAAAAAGTTGCCTGTGGCGCATTTTTCTGTAAATTTTGCCAGAAATGTACAAAAAACCTTCAAATTTTCGCCTGCAGGCCAAATTTTGAAAAATATTTTTGGGTCGAGCCTCTTCTTCTCCCCCTTCCCGCTCCCCATCCTTTCCCATGCATCCCCTTCAAACAAAATGGATTTCGTTGCAACCCAGGGTATAGTTGCCAAGTACTAAATTACAGTTTTAATTGCGTATAGTCTGGATATTTGTGAAATTTTGTCTGGAAAACCTGGAAATGTCAGGGAAATTTAATTGTTACTGAATTTGGCAAGACAATCAGAGAAATTCACACAAAATAGCACCTCAGGCGACTTTTTTTGCTCAAATTAAACCATTCAAAAATGGGCCAACAATGTATATTTTTGCTATTTAATCTAGTATACGAGTTGGACAATTTTGGGAAGTGGGGGAATGCAGCGGTGGTCAGGCGGGCCAGTTTGCATGCCATCGCGAGCCATGGCCCGCAAGCCGCTAGTTGGGAACCGCTGATCTAGAGCTTCCAGAATTTGTATGTAGTTCAGTTAGAACACCATTATCACAGGCAATGACGCACCAAAGCTATACATACAATTCAGAAATTTTTAAACGTACTGTCCTAAGGTGGGCTATGTCCCAAGGTACCCCTCTTCCCCTTATAGTTTATTTTCATTATGTAGTCACCAAAATTTGGTTCAAAAAGTTCAACTTCAGTGCTTTCAAAAATGCCAACTGTTACTGAAGACTAGTTTAATTTAATTGTTTAAAAAGATTAATTTCAGAGATTTGAAAAAATTGCCATATTTTAATTTTTGCCTGATGGTTTAGCATGTACTGTTGGAGCATGCCTGAATTGCTGGTGCGCATGCATCTATTTTTTTGCACATGCTTTTTAGTTTTGATTTGAATTTTGAAAAAGTTCAGTTCTTGTTCTGGTTTCGTTGTGGCCGGTTTGAATTTGCAAAAACTGCTACTAAAATGTGAGCTTTATGGATTACTAGTTTAATTAACAATTAAAAGTAATTTAAAACAGTTTGCCTAAAATTTGTCTGTGCTGCACGTGTTAATAGAGTGAGGAAAAACCCTTTGGACCGGTGGATTCGTTGCATTCCGAAAGTAACATATTGTGACCTGTTTTTTCCTGATCTGTTAAAGAATTTTGAACCATAGTCTATCTAGCTAAAGAGTTATACCAATTGTTCAAAAACTCAATTTGTGAAAAAATTAATCCAGATGGGCAATCTTTTATGAAAGCAAAGGTGAATTTGACGTCACTTGATTAACATTCATCTGCCAAAAAATTACATGCCATAAGCTTAATATGTAGCAGATGCTCTTCCAACAAACAATCTGTTATCCATCAGGGTTTTTTCCTGATTGTTTGATGAACAATCAATCAGATTGTAATCAGATTGTTTACTGATTGCCTTTTTGAAAGACAACTTGATTTTTGATGACAATCTGATTGTTATCAGATGGGTTTTTGAAAGCACTGTATGATCTCTTCTTTTATTCTTGAGTTTTAAATATAACAAAAAGAAATTTCAGTCTCAAACACTGCTGAATTTAGTTCTTACTTTGATTTTTAATTTGAAGAACAAGTACTACTGTTAGAAATCATCCAGATGCACATTAAGATTTTTTTTAATTACACTGAATTTATTTTTTTGAGTAGATAAGATTTCACTACTATTGTTGTCACACCTGCAACTCGCAAAAGTTCATGTAATTTAGTTTAAACATAAACTCTGAAACTAGTTGCTCGTTTTTATTATTTGTACCTGCAGCAGAATTTCATCATTTTCTTTCTAAAATTTCATATCTACATATTTTTGACTTTATTATTTGTGATTTCAGGAATGTTTGGCTTCTGTATTATTTGTAATTTTACTTTTTTAAAATAACACATGTTGGGCCATTATCATTCCTAAATAATCTCTATCCTTATAAAGAAGAATGTATGTTTGTTTGTCTTAATGCACACCTAGTTTTCAAGCTACGGGCTCCAAACTTTGCAGGTAGATGGACAATTACAGCAATTTAGGTCATAGGGGGTAAACTACTTCTGCAATCATCCCTTTCTTTTATCTAACTCAAGGGGTTTGCTCCATAACTTAGTTACACCTGGCTACACTGCATGACACGTGTGCATTGTTTTCCATCAACTCTCATGGAAGCAGGGGCCTCGGCCTTTAAATGTATTCTCATTATTGCCTATCCTGATCAAAATAAATGTCACAAAAATGCAGGGTAAATAGTCCTGGTCAGGAAAGTCAGGAAAAACTATTTTATTCTCATGGATAATTTGTCAGGCAAAGTAGATGTAAAAGTTATTTTCTAAAACATGTCAGAAAGAAGAAATTAAGTCAGGAAACATGTCAAAGGTTAGTGAAAGTTAGGAAAAAGTGCTTTTCTTCAAGAAAAAACTTATTTTTATCTGGGATGCTTAAGAAAAACTCAGGGAAAAGTTGGATATTGCCTATCCTGATCAAAATACATGTCACAAAAATGCAGAGTAATTAGTCCTGGTCAGGAAAAGTCAGGAATAAATGCTTTATTGTCAGAAAAGGTCAGGAACAACTTTTTGTCAAGCAAAATGATGAAAAACATCTTTTCTAAAACATGTCAGGAAGAAGGAATTAAGTCAGGGAGTATGTTAATGGTCAGTGAATGTGAGAGAAAAGTGCTTTTCTTCAGGGAAAGTTGTTTTTTCAAGGCAAGTTAGGAAACACATCTGCTAGGACAATTCAGGGGAAATAGTATTTAGGATTGTCAGGGAAGTCATTATTTCTCTGTATTTTTATTGGTTTGCAGGGTTTTAATAAAACTAAAAGTAATTTACTATTTTCCTAACTACAAATACAAAATGTATAGACGAATGACACTTTCCCAAGTTCAATTTAGTTTAATACATTTTACAAATAACTTCACTAAATTTTTCAATTTTTGTTGTCATATAATAAATAAGTAGTTTTTATTTCCTTTGGCTTTATAAATAATGTTCTATCAGTTTGTTTGTTTGTTAATCCCCTACCAGGCTACGAGCTTATCGCTCTTTATGCCCTTCCTGGGAGGGAGGGAAAGGTGGGAGGGTACTTGCGATCGTGGCCAACTAATAGGAACTGCATTTGCTATAAGGACCATAACATTAACAAAAACCAATTTAAGGCAGCCAGCCTTGGGAATTGAACCCAGGTCTCCCGAGCCAGGCAGGAGTTACAAAGTTAGCTTCGGTAAAGGAGGGAGATCTATGTATATCCTTATAATGTGGACTTCCTGAGAGCATAGACTACATGGGGTGATCCCATCCAGGCCAACATAGGAACCATTCAGAAATTGAGAGTAACCCGAAATATGGATTTGAGCTAATATTCTATGAATATGAATAAGTAAATCAAGGTGGCACAAAAAGGAAGGTTTACTATGCACTACTAAGCTCTGGTATGCATTATAATGTTTAGATTTGTTTTAAAGACTGTTGTCTGAAAGAATTAATAAACTAGTTAGTCTATCTAGTATAGAGGAGATCATTGTGGTGGTCCAAGAACCAGATTGATTTATCCATAGATAGGATAATCCTCAGTGATCCAATTTTCTTTTTATTAAGTGGCACCAATTGTATGTAATATTAGAAGATTGTAGAACAAGAGTTAAGTAGGCATTCATAAGCAGGCTGTTATGGTCGGAAGTCAGGATATTCATCCAGTATTTTAAGATTTGAGCTTGCAAATTATTTTCTAAGGGTTGAATGTCCAGCTCTCCTTTTAAAGCATAGCTCGGAACTGTACCTTTTGTTTTGGAGTATTCTTTTAATAAATATATTTTAAAGTTTCTCACAACTGGACTTGAGGTATATTGCCCAAACTGGTGCTGCATAATTGTATACCGATTTAACTAAGGTGTATAAGAGTTTAATTCTAGTGGAAATTTTTTGAATTTTTAATCTTATTAGGATTGCCACAAACAATTAAGTGCTGTCCTAGCTTTCTTATACCTGACATCAGCTGCCAGACAAAAAAATTTTAGGAGAGATTTATTTAGAGATTTATTTAGATTTTATTTAATTAATTAATAAATTAATTAATTAATTTAATTAACTAAGTAATTAAGATATAATTATTTAGATTAAATTATAAACAAAAAATTTAGAGATATGCCTATATAGTCATAAGATTGAACTATTTCTATCAAATGAGGTTGGCAACAAAAATGTTAATGTACAAGTAAAATACACGAGAGAATCGAAGCCATCTGGTTTGAAGGCCAACAAGCCAAGGATTGTGTAGAAACTGGCTGCTGTGGTGCATCCATCGCAAGGAACAGAATCACAGACCCTCAACAATTCTGTGGACAGATAAGTAGCAAAAGTATGAACCACACACAACCTTTGGTCAAGTGGGTAAGCATAAAAATGCAAGTATGGCTGCGAATTCCCAGGTCTTGATGTTTTCAGCAAAGCAGGCATTGAAATGACCAATTCCTTTGCTATGCACACTACAAATTCGAAAGAAATGTGCGCTAACGTTTAAACGTGCTGTGCCCCTAATATCATTAATAGAGCAGCGAGTTTTTGAGAAAGTTGTCATAGAGACAACTCTGAATTAGGGCCATAAGTTTGAAAAAGATTAAAATTTTTTCTACATCCCAAATAAATGAGTAATGGCGGCCTAGGCGGTGCACATTTCCAAATAGCACATAACAAGCGACAGACCAAAGGATGTGCACCCCCACCCATGCCTTCAACAGGTGGTAAGTGGAACGATAACACAGAATGTGCAGTTTTATCTGCAGAATAGCCCTTATCAGTGGTAAAGATTGCATCAAGAAAATTGAGAACGGAGGTAATAAGATCTGCATCTGAAGAACACTTTTCCATTAAGATTTGCCACTTTCACAGTACTGACTGATAATGCCCTTTAGTACTGGGAGCTGCAGCTTAGAGAAGGAGGCCGTTCACTGATAGTGTGCATTCTACTTAGTATGGAGAAGTGCACAAACCTGAGCCGTCAGGAGGTGAATCGACCTTTATTGAGGATGGGGGCCTGAAACTAAAATGTGAAAACAATAATTGTATGTCAGGCTCGAACATTAAAGGCCGGGAGCAAGAAAAAGCTTTAAACTTAGGACACAAGGCTTACGCTGGCCAGTTGGGGACAATGAGTATCCCCCAGCACCATTGGTACATAACTTGCGAATGATCCGGCCTACCAACGGAAACAGGGGAAGGCATAAATGTTACTTCCCCATGGTATCGTAAATGCATCAACATTTTCCGCTCCTATAGAGGGACTCCAGGAAATAAAACAAGAACATTTGACAGTGTCCGGGGATGCAAACAAATCAATGTCAGGGAGACAAAAAGCATCAAGGATGCACTGGTAAGCATTTGCACATAAACCTTAGTCGGAGTCATAGCGTGCTCGGCAAGATTCAAAATCTGCCTCCGTATTCTCTTTTCCATGGATATATGAGGAAACTAACCACAGATTGCATTCCTCACAAAATGCCCAAATTCGTTTATAAATTTCAAGATAAAGTGCAGATTTGGAACCTTTATTTTGTTAACATGCTTGATTGCCGTGATATTGTCCATGCGAACCAACACGGAACAATCGCTCACATTTGTAAACCAAAGGTGTAGCACCCGAAAACAAGCTAACAGCTCTAGTTTATTAATGTGTTGTGGGATGTCAACTAGGGACCAGTGACCATGTGCACGTGCTTCTTTAAAAGCAGCTCCCCAACCCACAGGGCAGGCATCGGATTGAAGACTTCGTAAATGTCACGACGTAGGGGTGCCCCTGACAAATGCAGGTTGGTAATCCACCAGTGTAAGTCATCTCGAGATTCTAATGTCAGGATGCAAGGGATGTCATAATTGACATAATCTGGATCCCAATATTGGATTCGGTTTCATTCTAAGGATCTGGTATGTACCAGACCAAAAGTGAAAGCTGGTGTGGCAGCTTAAAGCGTATCTTTTTTAGAGATTTTACCTACTTTCCTGTAAATTATACATTTAATTTTGGTGAGGTTGATATTCAGCTTAATAGATTTTTAGTAATCGGAAATCACATTTAGCTTTATTTGCACCTGAATCTTTAAGACTGCCAAGAGTACTAAATAATTGACAAAAAGTAACCCATTAACATATGATAGATGTAAGTTTTTTAAATAAAGTGAAGGTATATCTATGGATGCCATAATATAAGAAATGTAGGCCTTGAAGAGAAGAGGGCTAAGAGGGTCACCCTGAAGTACACCCCTCCCTATTGGTATTGAGCAGGACTGACCTTTTTCCATGATTAAGATTTTGGCATTCTTATATATCTGTGAAATAAGATGTATAAAAATTAGGATTAACAATTGCTTGTAAAGTTGTTTCCAAAGAATAGAATGGTCTAGTGAGTCAAAATCTATAGCCAAGTCAATACAGACAGCATAGTTTATTATTTTTGTTGTAAACCTGGTCCTGTGCAATTGTGTTTAGAATAAAACTTTGGTCTACACAAGACCTATAGGGTCTAAATCCTGCTTGCTCCTCAGGTAGGACACCAGTTCTTTCTTGCCATAATTTAAGTCTGTTTGATGAGAATAATTTAGGTATAGAATTCAGAAGTGTAATAGGTGTTAGGACAATCTGTGAAAACTTCCTAGGCAACCACAAGTCTCCAGATCACAGGGAAGGCATCAAAAATTTGCTTGCTGCCTGCAATGCGATGGAGTGCCGTAAGTCTATTAAAATAAATGCCTTACACTCACATTTAATTTCTTTCCTGAAAATCTTTAAGCAGTGAGTGATGAGCAAGGTGAACAATTTCACCAAGATATTCAAGTAGTGTAAATCGCTACTAAGGTTTCTGAAATGAAAGTATGATGGCAGACTACTGCTGGATGTTGTACCGTGATAATCCAGATTAAACGCTAAAGAGGAAATTGCATGCTCAATGGTTTTAAATTTTCCTGCATTATTAAAAGTTATGTTTTGTTGATGTTTATGTGAATACAAACCATGTGTAATAACAATATAATTTCCATTTACATTTTATTAATATTAGAATTTATAAAAGGACATGTTGTTTAACTTACATGCTCATTCTATACTTATTATGCGAATGATGATGTTAAAGTTAAATCGCTCATTACTCAAAAACTATACGTGATACACCAAATCTAAATACAGATTTTTAATCAGCATAACAAATTTAATCTGAAAAGCTTGTTTTCATCTCTGATGATTCTCTTTCATATTTTTTTGTTGACCGGTGTAATTTATAATGAGCTGTGCTGTGTGGTATTTGCTGGGAGGGGGTTGGTTTTTTTAATGCCCCCTCCCGACCTCTTCGTGCAACCCCCCAACTCATAGAAGAATTCCATTACACCCCCTTCTCCCTATACAAAATCTGATTAAACCCTTAGCTATCACCCCCCCTTAAACTGTAAACTCACAAATACCATCCTGGATCTGAATATATACATTACCTACAGTAGAAATTTAGTTTTCTTTTAATTTTTTTATCATTTTGTGTTAAATTATGCAAAATCTTTATTGTCTTTTATAATAGTTTAGAAATATCAGTTTATTAAACTTTAAAAATAATTTGTAGAACATATTGTTATTGTTAAAGTTATATAATTGCTTTATCCAAAAAAATCATCTGTTAAAATAAAACATAAAAGGAATTATGAATATTGTTTCATGCAATGAAGTTATATACTAAATTAAAGTATTTAAGAAAAGTGAGCATGATTGTTATATTTTCACTCAAAAATAAAACTGAATCCTGTGAGACTGGGGAGCAAGATTGCACAGTGGAATTGCGTAACAGGTTAGCGCGGTTGCATGTCAAAGTAAAGTAAGGGAAATGAGTCGCTAGAAACAGTTTAAAATCAAAGCAGGTTTATTAAATCAAGAGAACCTGGAAGCAAGGAAAATAATTAAAGCAACGAAAACAAAAGAATCAATGCGCGAGCGCCAAAGGAATGCTTCGCGCACAAAATGAGCGCTTGGCAAAAGGTTAGTGAAAATTAGCGCCTAAGAAATAGGCGCCAAGAAATAGGTACTAAAAAGAAAAGTTACGGTTTAGATCGCGGAAAACTCACGCAATGTCGGCAACACGAGCGGGTAAAGTTCGACCTCGGCGAGACGAATTAAGATTCCCACAAAGTTTGTGTCACGAAGTAAGATTTCACAACGATGCGATGGAGGTCTGCATCACTTAATGATGCGAAGAAAGTAACAGGAACTCACAGTTTATTCCGCCATGTAATTTACACGAAGAGCGGTGAAGATGAGTCCTGTTAACTCTAACAACGGCTGCAAAGAAATCAAATTAAGTCCTACGCGAAAATTAATCCAAGGTTGCACAAAAAGTTCAAGCAAGTCTGGCCTGTTAACAGACTCGCGAAAATTATTAAATTATTGCAAAAGATGCCAAAATAAAATATAGGAATAGAAAGACTGACTGATTTTAAAGTTAGCTGAATAGGCTGCAAGATAATATACACTTACAGTTGAAAAGAATCAGCAAAAGGCAGGACCTTTGTTTAGGTCAGTTGGCAAGTTCAGTCTGATGAATTGTCAATGGGAAAGTCTATGGGCCATAGGAAATACATGGGCCAAGATGACGACTATGGGGGAGGAGCTAGAAGCTCTAGAAATTTCTAGAACAAGGAAGCAGGAGTGCTTTCAGGTTAGAAGGAAAAAGCTGAAAGGTGAAAAGACTAAGGCGCTAGTGCATAAGAAGGTGGTGCTGTGCCTGGCCAGGTAAATGAGACAATTTCAAAACCAAGGTCTCACAAATACACATGCAGCATGACAAGAATTAAGCAAAAATCTAATAATTAGGTTAGAAGCTAATTAGGTTAGAAGCAAATTTTTGGCAAATTTGTCAAATTGGTGTAATAAGTAATAGTGTTTTTGAGTTGCTAGTGTTTATAATATTTTCAAACGTAATTTTAAGGAAAATCATATTTCATTTTTGCGATTATTGTAAGATTTTTTTGTTGGTAATAGAAAAAGAATTGGTATCATGTTAACCGTTTTGACCTAGATTTTTATTTTTACTCTCCATAGGCTTGGTACCTCTCCCTGATTTTGCAATTTAAAATAACACTGAGGGTCTGAGGCATTTATTAAAGTTTTAAAATTAATGTGAAGTTTGTAAGCACATTTCTCCCGATTGTACAGCTCACAGGGCAGATAATGACAAGACTACCTTAATTGACTGTTTAATAAATGTATTTATCTTAGATAAATTAAACCCCGTTTTCCTATGTATAGCCATTACTCCCCCCTTTAACTGAAATAATAAACAATAAATTTGTTAATAAATTTAGTATATATAGCTTCATTAATTAACATAAAACTTGAATAATCAAGTTATATAAATTGCTTTAATAAATTTAGTAACAAAAGTGTTTCACATAGTAACTTCAGAAATCAACTTTACTTGCTTGTTTATATACAAATATAAATTTCAAATGTTTTATTATATGGAAATTTTATAGTAAAGTCAATTGGACTTAGCCCTAAAACATTACAAAATGGAACCAACCATATTGAATGTTATTTATCAGCTGGGATAAATATTAAACAATTTGATATCTATTATAACGATTACTTACAATAATGTTAGGTTAGCATGGATGGATATGGAATGAAAATTATACACATATAGGGTAATATGATCAGAAAATTATATAAAAGAATGACTAATTCATTAATTGGTTATGCATCTGTAAGTGTTATTTAATAATTTTACATGCATTTTGTAATTATTAAATATAGCATTACATTGTCTAGAATAACAATTAAGCCTTAAGTTTTATATACTTTAGATTAATGTATTGCAAATTAGTTAAATAAAACATGTATATACCAATGCTTCTACATTATAATAAACTTTGATCAACAATAATCCTTGGCCAACATTTTTTATTGTGTAATATCAAAGTGCTTCTAAGCTGGTTATAGGACTACAGTATAGACAAATGAACCCTTACTATAAGTCAATAGACTTGGTGCAGCTGACGTCACTCATGACGTCTACCCCCAAGAAATGGCCTATTTTTCTCATAGACTTGCATGCAAAGCCGCTATTGCTTGAGGATGTAGGCAAGCCCGTAGCCAGAGTTGAAAGTTTAGGGGGGCATCCCAAATTTTTGGGGGGGCACTATCAAAAATGGCG
>JAQIXP010001377.1:0-18740 GCA_034700285.1 Proteroiulus fuscus | reverse complement strand
GTGTGATGGGCGCTATCAGGATTTTTGTAGGGGGAGGGGATATGGGAGGGGGTAATACGGACCACCAACCCGGGAGGGGGGGGGAATTGGCGTAAAACTTACTTATAACACTTAATTTCATTGTTAACGTAAGTATGGTATTAAAAGGGTATTGGGAGGCAAAAGTTTGCTATACACTTTTTTTATAGACCTGATAGGGTTAGTTTCTGACTCCCCCCCCCCCAAGAATCTTTCTAAGAGGAGGGGGAGGGGGTTTCCACGAAGAGGTATTGGGGGGGGGGGTTAAAACCCCCAACCCCTCCAACAAATACCACACTGAATACAAGGTTCTCCCATACCTGGAAAACCAACAATTATTGTTAGGGGAACTTGGGAGCAACATGAGTCACTCAGTTATTTGCTATTTATTGGATAATAAATAATTAAACTCTGTAAATATAGGTCTACTTGGTACAAATACTTGGAAAAGTCAGGGAATTTCTTTCGGATGGTAAATTCCATCTGTCTAAAAAGGCCTATTTCCTGCCTCGAACGCCGTCTGTGTATGATCCATATCATGTAAAATCCGTTCACCAGGTAGGCCTATTTATTTTTGACATTATCAGCTTAACAAAAGACAGTTGCACCTCACGGGGGGAGGGCTGGTACCAAGGCCATAAATATGGAGAAAGAATAATGTAGCTTATTCCACGGACTCCCCTGGTGGTAAGGCACGAGTTTGCACCAGTTTTCATTTTTTTTTGAATTTTCTAACGAGTTATTCTCTTTAGCCACGTATGGTGCTCCTTGGGGGGGGGGGGGGAAAGGACGACAGGAAAATAAATCACTATTCAACTTTTGGAAATACAAACTCCCACGCCTAATACAGTGCCACCTGGCACAGCACTTGATATTATTATTATTATGTTTAGGGAGTCGCACACAAATATTGGAAGGTCATGTGCTATCTTACAAAACAGTCAGAAATGGCGCTGGTTTTTTTTGCACCCGCAACCTAATTTACCGAGAATGTTCATGTCTATAAAATCTTTCCGACAGCTTATCTAACCAGGAGTTCCACCCGCACTCGCAAAGCGCTTCCCCGCTCAGGAGAGAAGGAGAGCGGGAAGCGCTTTTCGAGTAGGCCTACCGGTTGAACTCCTGGTTAGATAAGCTGTCGGGAAGAATAATAAGTTAACCACTCATTCTTGGTTAGATTTTCCTGCAAAAAGGTGAACCAGGGGAGTCAAAATTTGCAACAGAATGACTGAATTAAAAAAAAAATAAACGACTGCCGCTTCTGTGATTATTATTTCGATGGCTTAATTCACAAGTAGCGAATGAGCCAAAAGTTGCTTTAGAGATAATGTTTTTCGGGAGAAAAGGTATAATTTGGAAATAACCAATGCTAAAAAGGTTAAATTTGGTGAACAGATGAAACAATATATTTTATAGGGAATGTGCTATTTCTTGTTAAATAATTAAATTAGTAAATTAGTATTCGACTTGTTATATTTCTGCAGCAATAATGCCAGGTGTTGTTTAGCTGAATCTCGGTGACAAGTAAATTATTTAAAACAAATATCCATTTAGACATATCTAATTCAGGGTTTCCACCAACCTGGAAAACACAGGGAATTCTTGCAAATTCCATGATGATAGCCTCTTAAGAACTTGTTGATGGTCCTTAATACATAGAGGGAAGTAAAAGACCATAGCAAAAGTGCTTTAGTAAATAGGGTTAGTCCAATACTAGGAGCTCATATCATTGCTTTGTGAAAAAATAAATAAAAATCTAATTTTAAAGGTAAAAAACTAAAGGTAATGCATATTTTTTTAATGGTCATATGTATAAATTCATAGCCTATACTCTGGAAAATTGAATTTCCTTGTCTGGAAAACCTGGAAACCTCAGGGATAATGTTACTTGTTTTCTGATGGGAACCCTGTAATTGTTGAAAATGACCAGAAAGAAATAGTCTTATTACCTAGCCGGTTTTTTAAATGTATATTTTTCGTTTTGCATTCCTTAATATGTTCTTATTGCACTATAGGCCTATAAACAAATCTTTAATTTCGTATTTTTTCTTTACAGAAAAAGAAAAGCCATGCCACCACTTTCGGGACAAGAAAGTCAAGATCTACAACACTGACCGAGATTCGCCCTCGCCATCGTCCCTTTCCGACGAGGTCGTTAAGAAAAAGAAACCCAAGAAGAGTAAGCCGGACAAGCTACTGAAGCTCGAGTGCGATATCGTTCAGCTAAGTGACCAGGATTCTGAGAACGAAGTCAGTCGGCCGCCCGTCGAAGAGAACCGTAAACCACGTTTGCGCACGGGACACCATCGAAAACTAGAGGGCGTCTTACTGGAACTGAAGAAAGGTGCGGACGCTCCCGAAAGCAACCAGGAACCGGAGCGCTGCGAGGAGCCTATCAAGTCCCGCCCACTGAAGAGTAAAAGTGGGTGCAAGCGACGGTCCCGTGAAAAAACGAAGGAGGGTAAATCACCCTCGTCGTCTGCATCGTCGACTTGTAGCGGTGAGCCCGACAATCCCGTCTCCCCCCTGAGGAACTGCCCACCCGCCTACACCACAGTTTCTCCTGCTCAAACTGCCTGCGTGCGCCGTTGCAGCGTAGTCTTAGACCATCCAGCGTTTCCAAAGGTACGTCACCTCAAGAAACGCCCAAACAAGACTTTTGGAGAAAGGCAACAACGGCCGAAAGCCGTGGATTGCTCTCCTGCCGCCGTCACTCCAACCGTAACGGCACTAACCGACCCGGTGAGGCAAAGTTCCGACTCCGTTGACCAAGATGGCTCACCACCAAATCTTACGCCGCCACCACCCTTGTCTCCAGAGAGGCAAACGGAGCCTTCCAAGGATGGTATCGGCGATGGTGCCGACGAAAAACTCTGTGCAATCCCAACTCTGGTCGACGCGTCGGCAGAATTGGATTTGAAAAAGGAGCTCCCTACAGACGCCAACGCGCCTGGGTCCCCAAAGGTCGATAGAGCATCGGGGACGATCGATGATACCTCCAGGGACGATCGTTCTTCCAACGCCAATAGGACCCCGACTAAGCTGGGAACTGACGAACCGAATTTAACGCCCGTCGAAGACGGTAACTCAAAAAGAGAAACTAACATTAAAACCGAGGAGTGCAAAAAAGTGGAGGAAGAGAGACCTAAGGTTTCCGAAAATCCTGCCTCTGAGCCGCCCGGTTGCCAAAGTCCGGCGAGCAATTCACTGGTGCTGGACAAGAACGAGCCGGTGAGAATCTGGCGCGACCCCAAGCTCGTGTGTTCCAACAGTAGCGTGTGGCACATTAGTTCCGTGCAGCATTCCACGATGGCCCACCCGCCCGGTGCCGCGCATACGACGTACGCGGGAGGAGCCGCCCCACATCCCCAGCAGCACCCCTGCAACGTGCCTGCCGCTCCCACCGTCAACATTGGATCCCGCTATGGGCAGCACGCCCCTATACAGCACGTGCCCACCTCTGCAGCCACTGCGGCCTTCCTGGAGCAGCAGGCCGCCCTGAGACTGTCTGGAAACCCCATGGCCGCCGGAATGGGCATAGTGGCCCAGCCCCCCAACTCGGGCCATCCACCGTACTCGACGCATCATACGGTAATGGCGCAGCATCCCCACATGCTGCCGCAGTACCAGCATATGCCTAACATTGAAATGATGTGGCAGCAGAAATATCAGGTGGCCACACCATCTCCCGACTTCATCATGCAGTGCAAATTCCAGCAGCAGGATGAGCGGGAACGAATCCTCCGGAAAGAACAGGAGATCAGAAGCGAACGAGATAGGCAGTTAAGGTTAGACCTGAAAAGGTAATAATAGACCCAGCAGTAAATTGCAATTTCCAAGCGTAGTTTTTTTTCGAGTTAAATTACAATTAATAATTGAACCCTAATATTGGAAAATGCTTGAATCAGACCTCATTAGGCAAAATTTAGATGTACCAGACCTGTATGCAATGTATATTGTGAAACATGGTCCCTGGATTATCCATAAATCAGTTGTAAATTTAAAATTCTTATGGGAGGGTGTTACGAGTGGATTTAGCCATAGCAAGATTTAGCTAAGGAGGAGGTCAATACTTTCTCATAAATAATTCAAGAAACTATTTTGCATCTAGTTAAAATCGCTCACATCATTCATAAATTACATAGCCTGTTGTACATTGTGGGCCATTAATTCCCCCCCATGTAACGGCTTTTAACAAAAAAAACCATGTCGAATTCTGTGCTTTGATAAATGACAAAAATGAAAAAAAATACTTGTAAAAGTTAAACATGTGAAACCCGATCTTAAGCCGTTAGCCACCAGCCACTTTGTAAATGACCCATTTGATTGTGCAAGATTGCCACCGGACCTTAATGGATGCATGCAGTGTAAAGCGATTGATAGATCAGTAATTCAATTAGTAGTACCACTTTAATTAGATTATTATATTTGCATCATTTGGCATCATGGGGAATTTGGTTATTTATGTGTCTTCCATTGTAGTTAGTAATGTATTCCAAAACAAGGCGTCTGTGTCTTGTATTGTTGCCAAGTTTCATCATGGAAATGAATGATGACCTCTGCCTGCTCGAAATTCGATCCACGCTTTCTGGGAAAGACCATGAATTTATTTTAAGCGAGGGCAAAGAACGAGTTTGTGCCAACTAAAATGATATGAATTTATACCCGCAGGTTAGAAACAGTGCTAGATCCGCGTACCTGTAGCAGTACTGCATAATGTTGTGATAGGGCCTAACGACCTATTTTCTTCAATGTTATGTTTTAGTATTATTATTTAGCTACTTTTTGACTTGGTGATCCGAGTCGTGACACCAGCAGTGAAGAAACTTGAAAAGGGAAAAAATAGGGAATCCATGGCCCCGTTGTTTGCTCGTGTGCTTGACACTTGTAAATTTGTGGACTGTTTTGTTTTAGTGTATTAAATCCTCATCTCAATTTCTCCCATCAGGCAACACGAACATGATAAGCTGGAAAGGGAAAAGCAGGAACGGTTGGAAAAGGAGAAATTGGAAAGAGGCCGGATGGAAAGGGACATGCGGGAAATGCATAAAAAGGCGGACAAGGAGCGCATGGAACAGGAAAGGGTTCATCGGGATGTCCATCAACATTTTGAAGAATCCCTACGCCTGGCTAGCCACAAGGTAAACGTATGGGTTGCAACTCACCAAAATGGTGTCTAGCAGGTCATGATGTCATAAAAGGGGACTTACAAAGGGAGGGTCTGTTATGATCAAATTTCCCAAATTCAGTAACATGAATTGGTTGCTACTGGGAAAATCAAGCAAAGGGATTAGGCGAATTATTTTAAAGTATGGAATTTCTCATGACGCATTATTTCTTTACAGATGGCAGGAGGTTCACCTTGGGCCATGCAACAGCAGCAGCAGCAGCAGCAACAACAACAGCAACAACAACAACAACAACAACAACAACAAAGGCCCATGACTTCAGTCGGCAGTGGCGAAAGCAAACCTGTTTCTAGTCATGCCAGCGATGCTGGAGCCGGTCGTGCTCCTGTCCGTATGTCCTCCGCTCATGCATTGGTGGACATGAGTCATCCCCATCAGTCCCATCATCAGCCCCCCTCGCATCATCTGACGTCACCGCACGCCAAGGAGGAACTTGACATTAAAGACAGTAGATTGTTGGTTAGCAGTAGCGACCAGCAGCGTTATCTTCAATCGCTAAATGCCGAGCACAGGAGATCGCGGGAGGAGGAACACCATCGGAGATCTCGAGAGGAGGAACAACAACGAAGATCGCGAGAGGAAGAACAACATCGGAGGTTGCGAGATGAGGATCAGCTACGAAGGTCCCGGGAGGAAGAACAACACCGGCGATCTCGAGAGGAGGAACATAGGAGATCGAGGGAGAGAGAAGAGGAGCAGCACAGGAGGTTGCGGGAAGAGGAGAAATGGTTGGCAGCTCAGCGCCATCAGGAGGCTGCCGTCACCCTCGCCTCCGTCATAGCATCCGGAGGGGGTAGGCATGCGGAGGTGCAGCACCGGAATGCGGCAGCCGCTGCTTCTGTGGCAGTCCACAACTACAACAGTGTCGAGGTAGGTTCCAAGCCACCAGACTCCACTTATAAATAGCAAATAGAGGAAAAAGATATGTATGGAATTTGTTTTACAAACATTAGTTATGGCAGGATACGTGCAATCAGCCGTACATTTTAATGGTAATGCAAGGGGCTGTTCACAAATGTAACATGAAAGGAGTGAGTTGGTGTAGAAATATGTATCGGGCAATTGTGATTGGGTATTGAATTTCGAACCAATTTATTTTAATCCTCTAAGACTTTGGGTTGGTAGACATTTTTGATCTCTTTAAATGTAGGTAAAATGTTTATTTCATGTCGTGGGAAACTAAAGGAAATTACAAATACCCATTAAAATGTTTTACACAAGCATTTCATTTATCACAGGCAAGCCGGATGCAGAGCAACAGACATAAGGTAGAATACTCCATAAGTGCATCCCACCAGTCGAATCCGAACTATCCGCCATCAAAAATGGTCGGGCACCCATCCATCACTAATGCTGCAATCAAAACGGAACCCAGTGCCAATTACAGTTTATACGGCTATCAGCCGTTCCAGCATGCGTATATCATTCAAGACAGAGGCCAGCCAAGTGTCAATGATGCGTCAAAAAGTCACGATGCTGGCAAAATTCTCGTTGCTGGCGGCGTCACGCAAACTGTTGCCCCTTCGCACCAGCGACGGTCTGGCCATGCTCAGTACGTCGAGCATGACAGGCGGATGCATCCCACCCACAATTCGGTTATAGTGAGCAGCGAGAGCCTGCGACACGACACGAGTAAGGTTGTCCTATCCTCTGCATCGTCACCCAAACAACAGCAACAGCAGCAGCAGCAACAACAACAACAACAACAACAACAACAACAACAAGCAAAAGTGATTCAGCAGCTCCACACAGGACGAGGGAGCCCGAACTATCCACCTTTGGGTTCTGGGAGCACGGCATTCCGACCATACGAATATGGTCATGGACAAAGTGAAAATAACCTTCCAAGAGTGCATCAGCAACATGTGGAACCCCAGAACTTGCACAAAGGCTTGTCCCAGCATGATCCCTATGCTTGCCGACCACTGCCACGCAGCAGCCCCTCCACCATCGTCATGTCAACGACGAGCAATTATGGCAATGATGTAATTTCTACCAGTGCCAGTATGTCCTCGCTTCCAGTGATGTCCACGTCCAGTGCAGCGGTAGCACACCCTAAAGTAGTGCCGACCACTGTTAGTTCTAACCTGATCCAACAAGGCCTTGTCCCTAATCCAATCTATAATCAAACTTCGCCATCTGGTGGCGGTGGTGGTGGAGCAATACGGAGCATGCAGCACGCTGCTCCGTCCAATTCCCCCTCTGCGTCATCTACATCGTCTTCGTCTTCGCATAGGTCAGGCGGTGGTAAGACTAACACGCCTCCATGCTGCACACTGCCTTTGCCAGCTCGCTCTAGCCCAGTGCTGCCCTATGGAAAGGCCAGCATCGTGGCCGGCACGCCTTTGTGTAGACCTGCTCAGCAGTCGTACTCTCAACAAACGCCACCTCCGGCTCATCGACCACCTTCTGCCCACAGCCGTCCCTCGTCGGGGCCCACCCCACCCAGTCGCACGGCCACTCCAGGGCAAACTAGTCATTCGCCCCTGGAGCGGTTAGGCCCACCGTCGGTTCGCTCGGCGTCGCCACATCTAATGAACCATGCCGGATACTCCAGCCCCCTTCCGCCAATGGGCTCACCCCACGTGCCATCACCAGGTGGTTACAGCTTACCACCTCGTTCATCATCGACGTCCTCTTCAGAAGCACTGCGCCCTTTGGTTTCTTCGCCGCCTCAGACGCAACCACTGGATCTGCAAGCGCCGGATAGGCACAGCAGAGACAGCCAATCTCCCAGCAAGCGCAAGACAAAGGAATCTCATGCGGCATCCCGCAAGAGGCAAAAAGCCGTGGGAATGGTGGTGGCCAACGAAGGCCTTGCAGCAGCCGTGGCATCTGCCCACCAGATAATGTCCAGCAGTGGGAATGGCCAAGTTCCCTCGCGGGTTAGTGCAGCAGCCCCACTCATGATTGGTGCCACTGCAGCAATTACGACCATGGTAAACTCGGCTGCATTTGACACCCTGGCACAGACGCCTGCTCGGTTGGCTCCTGCCACGACGCCTGCTTCTGTTCATGCCACTGCCTCTGCCGCCATTGCCCCTGCCCCAGCCCCTGTTCCTGTTCCTACGCAGAATGCTGGACCGCCGGCTCCGACGACCGTTCCTGTCACCAGTCCCAACCGCGAGTCGGGATTTTTGAACAGTTTCCGTTCATTTGTGAACTCGACGCAGCAACAGCAGCAGCAGCCGCCGCCGCCGCAGGCATATCAGGACTATCAGGCGTATCAGTATGGCAAGCACAAAGGCAAGCACAAAGTGGCTAAGACTGAAGTCCCACCGAACCCCAAAGTGGCACCGTTGTCGGCCACGGCTTCATTTTCTGCCAATAACTTTTCGTCGTGCTCGTCCAACCCGAGCGTCTCGGGCAACTCCAACACGGCGTCGGTGGCAAATATTGCCGTCTCTGTACCTCCAAACCGGCAGGCCAGTCCATCCCAGCCTACGAACGGTCCGAGTGAACCTGAAAAGGCCATAAGCCCTGCTCTCAGCACGGGCTCGGCCTCCACGTGTAGCATACCCATTCCCAAACTGAAGAAGGAGTGGCTCATCCGACATTCCAACGAGGACGGCAAGGGTGGTGCCAGGAGCGAACTGTCTGACTCTTCAATGTCGGTGACGTCGTCCATTGGTACGACCGCTTCCACGCTGACCGGCAGTGCTCCTGTGTTAACACCAGTAATACCCTTGGAGCCGGACCTAGTAAAGCCAGCAGTTAGTGCGCAGACCCCATGTGCGAGTGCAACCTCCGGTAGCACGCCACCTCCCTCGGTAAACGGACACGTGATTGTGAAACGCGAACCAACGGAAAGTGCCAGCTCGGTGGAGGATTCGGAGGCTGATTCTACGTCCAATACGAGTACGATCAAGTCCTCGGGCAAGCGTAAGACCCGTTCCACACCCAGTAAGAAAAAGTCACCCAGTAAAGATGGCAAAAAGCACAAGTCTAGCCACGATGGCCGAACGGAAAAATCCCACATTCAGGTAAGCCCTTTTGACTTTTTCTAAAACTGGTAAAGGATATTTTTATTTTTGTCTTCCATGGTCTATCCAATAATTTTCACCCCTAAAAAAAGGAAACAAGACTACGGTAGTTTCTTGTGGGAATGACGACGGAGGCAGAGGGCATGTGAAAAAAAAAATTTCAATTTTTTATATCTATTGCTTTTTGCTATAGTACATCTGTATGGGTCAGTGGGCTTCATAAGGATGTTGCTTAATCAAATGTTTAAAAAAAATGATCTTTATGTGATATTCCTGAAAGTAAATTTTTGTAATATTATTATTATTCAAATTTCTTCTGCCTCTGGGACAACATTGTCTTGCAAAACAGGCCCATATAATTACTGTGAAACGATGGAAATGCCCCCATAGTTTGTCCCGTGTGATTTATGGAGGATTCCTAATGAAATAAATGCCTAAAAATTCCAATGTTTATAACAGTTGAATAATAAACAATGTTCAGCGTTCTAAACTAAGGGAAAAATATGGAGCCAAACGTTAAAGGTGCATGGATCCACATTATATCTCAAAACATAGCTATTTAACGAAATTCGTCAGTTTGTTGCCCAACTTGTTATATAGCGTCATACATAACGTGTTACTGAATGATACTATATGGATGATATACCATGAACAATTTAAATGACATCATGTTATATAACTTTTTTCTTTGATCTCATTTTGTAACAAGTTGTAGTATATCTAAATGTTCCTAAAATTTTCAAGGTCAGAGGAGGTTTAAAAGGAAAACTCAAATTCCGGTAGTTAATTACACCTACAAAATTAGATTATTTCTATTAGATTATTTTTAATGCTGGCTGAAGGTCAGCCACATTTTAGCAATTAATGCTGTTTAAAGAAGTAAAAGGAATTTAGACTTATTTCGTGATACCCATGCAAGGTCTAATTCTTGGAAAGTTAAATAACAACTCTTATTATGCCATAGCGTGTCACTCATTGTTGAACTGCAAAGTTTCAATTTGAATGAGTGTTGAAACAGGAAAGTATACAAAAACTACAGGAACTAATATTGCGATGGTAAGCAGTCAGGTTATATTTAATGGCATTTCAAACAAAATATAAACAAATCAGCGGCGTTTCCTTTAAAAGTGCATCCCCTTCACAATAATTATGTTTGTTGCTAAACACAACTCTAAAAAGGCAGAAACAGACTGCTGTCACGTCATGTGAGCTCACGTACTATCACACTTACAAACTTTAGCTGTGATATCATGATTAGAAATATGCTACAGCTGTACTGTCATGCCACAGTATATTGTGTACGATTACACGGGCATTGTATCAAGTTGCAGAAATTGACTAGAAAACTAGAAAAAATAACTAATTAAAAAACGCAGTTATGACTTCAAATTGATCTTAGTTGAAAAATGCAGAAACCACAGAAATTAATTTAAATGAATTTGAAGTTGAGACAGTCATTTCATAGCCATGCTTTTTATTTAGCATCTTTTTATCAAAATTTGCAATTCAGGTGATGCATTGTTTAAACCAATTAACTATGATTTTCAGATTCAAATGTTAATGTTGTAAGTTTAATATTTAGATAATTATGCAAATCTTGGACAATTATTGTAGTGTTCCAAATTGACCATCAAAATTTACTTCCAACAAGCTAACATATAAATAACTTACATTTATAACATTACATGTTAAAATATGTATAAATTATGTTTACATGTATAAATATAATCTTGTATAGGCCTATAAAGAAAAATAAAATAAACTATTGAGCATTTTTATGTTTATATACCATTCAGTGGAATATGGCTATTGTTTAATTCGGTAATTATTTCGTTTATTTACTTTCGAGAAAGTGAGGAAATAATTACCTAATTAAACAATAGCCACATTCACCTTTGGTATATAAAATATAATCACCCCATTGCTGGCAAGGAGCCAGCATTCACAATTCCTTGGCCATTTTGACTTTGACCTCGCTACGCTCGGTCAAATTCAAAATGGCCGCGGAGTGAATACATGGCTCCGTGCCTGCAATGGGGTGATTATGTATACGTAAACCACAAAATGACTAATAAATATGTCACTGATTTCTGGTGTATAAGTTCCTTCCAACACTTATAGTCTCTGCCAGAACAATTTTGTGGTTGTTAAACAGTGATCCTTCATGGGTATATTCTTTTTCTTCTTCTTTGGATTAGGATGAAGACCCTGATGATACCGAAATGGATGTGTCTCCCAGCAAAGGTCATGAATCCCCTCGCAAGAGAGGCCGCAAGCCGAAAAGCAAAGCGGCAAGGGCCGATGTGGTGCGAAAAACTAAGTCACGCAAGTTATCCTGTAAGAGGGGCCATCACGGTCGACAGAATCTTTTTCAAACGTTTTTTTTTCAAAAGCAAAATTTATATCTTAGCAATTTTTGGCTTGTAATTTATATTAAGTGTCCTTTCACGCTTTAACGGGGGTCACGTTTAGTCTGGTTGTGCACCCACATGCATATTTTTTTGTCAATCACATTTTGACCCCCAATTTTTTCTTCGCAGCGTCGAAATCTGGCAGACCGTCGTTAGCACGGTTGAAACGAACCGGGGAGTCGTTCTTGCAGAAGGGTCCCTGCTATGAGCTTGCTGCTAAACTGAGCAAATGTCGGGAATGTAGGATGACACAGAATCAGCGCAGCAAGAAAATGCCCAACATTTTTTGCCGCTTCTATGAATTCAGGAGGCGAGTCTGAAATTTCTCACGCTAATTTGCTTTTGGTTGATTAACTATCATGGAAATTTAAATCTAAATTACATGTGGAAATTATGATTTTTTTTTTTCAATATTAGGAATGTTGTTCTTAATCATTTTTTGGGCTTTTTTATAGGCTGAAGTACAGCAAGAACGGTTATTTAAATATTGCCGGCTTCTCAGAACCCCTGGATGCCAACGAGGACGATCTCAGACTTTGGCTGCCATCCGTGGATGACCCACCGGCCGACCTTGCATTGGACACTGCTGAGTTCATCGTTACTCACGTGGGCGACCAGTTTTGCGATTTGGTGGAACAGGAGCGAGAGGCCCAGGCCATGCATTTGTCCGAAGGTAGGATCTGACCTTGTTTTTCTTTCTTTGAAATATTTTTCGTGCCCGGTGTCATTCTTCTTGCTCATATAGATAAAACCGTAGCCTGGAAGCGTGTGGTACAAGGCGTAAGGGAAATGTGTGACGTGTGCGAAACAACGCTCTTTAACATTCATTGGGCATGCAGCAAGTGCGGATTTGTTGTGTGCATTGACTGCTACAAAGCGCGACGCAATGGGACAGTCAAGGAAGAGGACAATCCGGGAAAGGACCGGGACGAGTATAGCTGGTTGATGTGCAACAACAAGCAAGTCCACGAACAAGAGAAACTCATGCTCACGCAAATAATCGCTGGAAACGGTAAGTACTCGTGCCGTTGCACTCCCATTCAAAAGAAACGTATACCATGTTGACTTTTGTAATTCACTCCGTAGCGCTCTCGGACATGGGCAAGTGCGTCCACGAAATTCGTCGTAAGTGGGGCATTACGAGCTACTGTTCGTGTATGCGAACGCAGAACAATTCTGAGAGCAGGCCGCAGATCGTCAATGGATTTTGTAAGGTTAGTGCTGTTCGCTCTTTTCTGGCTTCTTCAAAATATTAAAACTTTTAATAGTAGAAATAGTGCCTTACATAAAAGCTACTTTGCATTTTTATGGTAACTTTTGCCCTTTCTGACAAACTTTTCAGCAACTTATGAGTGCTGCGAACAAGTGCTTCACCCCAGATAAGCATAACGAGCCGTCAAACGGAGGATCAGAATCCATAAAGTCTGGGAAAAAACAGACAAAGGTCGGCAATTCAATGAATGGAACGCTTGACTACATCAAACAGGAAGGTGGCGCCGGATACAACCCAGATGGAGCGTCCCCCCTCAGCTGGCTTGCAGACGTTGCTCTCAACTCTTCGACAAAAATGGTCGATGGCAAGGAGAAAGAGAAGTCGGTTCATGTGGATGTGAGTAAGCAAGGGGCTCAAAGCGATGGATCTGACCTGGAGGACGGCAAGAACTCTGAAAACTACTCCACCCTACGCGAACTTCTCATTCGGCCAACATCGAAGAACGGTAACGGTAACAAAAACAACGGCACCACGGGTAGTCACAAGAAAAAGATGAGTCGCCTGGATGAAGTGATCTCGCACGTGATCGAACAAAGCGTGAATAACATCGATAAGACGGAGAAGCCAATGAAAGGGGAAATCAAGTTGCTCCATTATATGAAACGCTACCCTCAACCCAAAAATGGGCGTGAACCGCTGCCCATTCGCATTTTCACGCACGAAGAGAGCAAGGTGCTGTTTCCCGGCATCCCTCACACTTGGCTGTGTAGTGGCCGCCTTCTAAGGCTACTTGATCCATACCACAAGGGTAACTTAAAGATGTTCCAGGAGATGTGGAAACGAGGACAGGTGAGGGATAACCTTTTAAGCCAATAGCTTGAGATTAACCAACTCCATCTTATTCAAATTGCAAACCGGAGTTCATTCTTTTGTAATATTTTGTTCCTTCACAGCCAGTGTTGGTTTCTGAGGTAAGCAAGACTCTGGATATGGACCTGTGGCACCCGGAAGCCTTTGCTCGTGATTTTGGAGACATTAAGAATGACCTAGTCAATTGCAATTCGGGCACTATTGTACCCAATCAACCCATGCGCAAGTTTTGGGAGGGCTTTGAGACGTTTGCCAGTAAGTGGAACTCCTTTTTGGGTTTGAGTGCATTTTGTGTTGGAAGGATATTGCCCCCGAGTTGATGTCTCTTAAAACTGTGAAGAAATAAAATGTGGTTTTTCACTTTGCAGAACGAATGAAAGAGGAAAGTGGTGAATACATGTTGTTGAAGTTAAAGGATTGGCCTCCAGGGGACGACTTCAGCGAACTATTGCCTTCCCGCTTTGATGATCTCATGAAAGCGTTGCCACTGCCCGAGTACACTCACCGGAACGGACTTCTAAACATGGCCGGACGGCTCCCCGAATGCTTTGTTCGACCAGATCTCGGCCCAAAGATGTACAATGCTTATGGCTCGGCCATGTACCCCGACAAGGGCACCACCAATCTTCACTTGGATATTAGTGATGCCGTGAACGTCATGGTTTACGTGGGCATTCCCAAGGACGGGGACGATGAGCAGCACATCAAAGGTAAAGACTGCACACTTCCTGGAATGTAGCTGGGTCGTATTGACAAATTCGCACCATTTCTTATTACGATAAAATTGTCTTTGCTTTTCATCTTTTATCTGCAGAAGCCTTAAGAGCTATCGAAGAAGGTGGCTGCGATACACTTTCCCAGCGCCGGGTGAGGGAGAAAGGTCAGCGCCCTGGTGCACTGTGGCACATCTACAATGCGAGGGATGCGGACAAGATTCGGGACCTGCTAAACAAGGTGGCCGTCGAGCGGGGCGAAAAGCTGGAACCCCACCACGATCCCATTCATGATCAAAGCTGGTACCTGGATGGCATCCTACGCGAACGCCTTTACAAGGAGTACGGTGTGGAAGGGTATGCCATTGCCCAGTGCCTTGGCGACGCAGTTTTCATCCCGGCTGGCGCCCCACATCAGGCAAGGATAGTTTGCTCTTCTTTGCCCCTACTCTCTGTAATCTTCTAAAAATAACGATCATTTCTCTTCTCGTCTAGGTCCGCAACTTGCACAGTTGCATCAAGGTGGCCGAAGACTTCGTCTCGCCCGAAAATATCAGTCATTGCTTTACTCTGACGCAGGAATTCCGCGATTTGTCCGACACTCACACCAATCACGAAGACAAGCTGCAGGTTGGACTCTGCGTCAATTTTAACCCCTCCATTAAATTAGCACACCATTACAAATTTAACAACCATGTTGTCTTTTTAGGTAAAAAACATAATTTACCATGCTGTACGGGATGCGCTAGCTCTACTGATGCCAAGCGACCCGGCATCGTTAAGAAGCAAACCCGGCCGAGTCTCGGGCGAACAGAAACAGTCGAACAGCTGAGCGTTATGCCAACTAGTTAAGGTTTGCCATTATCGAGGTTTTATGTACACTTATTAAGCGTCTCATGAAGTGAACTGCATGGACGCCATTCAATGTGCGAGAAACCGTGGCTCTTGAAACGGTAACTTACTCTAAAACCGTTTTGGTAGCTATCAAAGCATGAAAACGGATGTTTTTCGTTATGCCACGCTTGCTTGTGCCGCTACGTCATTCAATCCACTGCCTACATTTTTATCCGGCGTGCTGCCAAACCGGTCACAATTATTGTTAATTCGTTGTTGCCCCAATCATTCTTTATAAAGAGGAGGCCAGCGGAAAAGCTGCCCGCCGCCTCATACTCGAGGACTATATTTCGTCACCATTTGTACATTTTCGTTATTGTTGGTCTTAAGCACGCTAAGACCTAGTTCGCTGCAGTCGTGCAACGATGTGATTTTTTTGGGCTCAAGTGTGGCCCCCTTCTAACCCCTGCCCCTTGCAGAGTTGGAAAAAAAGGATATTTTTATTTTCTATTTTAGTTTCTAGTTTTTGTCAAAAGTGTGTGTGCAATATTGTTTTGTGGCGCTTCGAAACTACCGACTTCGAAGGCACGCTTATCTCTCTCTTATCTCGCTATACCTTTAGAGAACGAACAGAAATTTGTTGTTGCTTTGCGTCTCGACAGGTGTCCAAACTTCCCCCAAACCCTCAACTGTAAAAATTGTTCCTCTTAACGTTTTTAAGTAAACTGTAAATAATAATTTGGGTAACTTGTTTATTATAATTATTAAATTTTTTTCCATCACTCCTGTTTCATTCGGACTGCGGTTTCTTATTAAAACATAACTTATCATTAATGAATATCATTAGTAATAATTTGTGGAAAATATTTCTCAAAATAAAAATTGTATTTAGAAATGGTGTAAAAAAAACACATGGAAATAATTTCAAAAGTAAACTTTTTACTCGTAATAATGTTTTATCTTCTAAAAAATGTAGTTTTAATTTAATTTACTTACAAGACAAGAACTTATAGAATAAGACGTGCCCTACCTACAAGATCGCGCCTCCCCCAAATGTCCCTTTTAAAACTTAGCTCTGGCCCCTCGTTGCGTATCTTTTGATGTTCGCCTACCTCGATCGCCCCCTCCCCAAAACCACTTCCTACCCCGATCGTACTCGCCAAAACACTTTCCTGGAACCGTGCCTATTTCCAGTAACAAACACTACAGGAAATTAACAAATTACTATGGTAATTTTGTAAGATATTAGATTAATATGCTCACTGAAAATGGGTGACATAGGGGAAGGAAGGGGTTTAGTCCTTGTGCTTATCGTGTGACAAAGGGGAAGGATTGTCTACGAAATGCAGTTTTTTACATACTAAAAGTATAATTCCAGACAAAAGTGGTACTACTCTGGCAGTTTGCCTAGAGGGTTCATGGAAAGCACAGCAAAGAACCCAGGGTATACCAAACTTGAGTTAAATGTTTTTCACCACGAAGTTTGAAAGTCTTTTGTAAAAGTGGCAATCAAGCAAAAGCAAGCCATCTTGTATCTTTTACTGTCCATATAAGCAAAGTATAAGGTGGCTATGGCTTGGGTTTGAAGAGTAAGAAAAGCCTCCTCTTGCCTGAGGTTCATTGCTACAAGCTAATACATCCTAATACCAAGTACAAATATCATTAAACAATCTGAATACATTTCCTGGAATTTCAATTTATTGTAAATTACTAAACACAGTTTGAATTTTTAGTAGTACAGCATGATCTTAAAATAATATTTGACATTAATATATATTCCTTGAGTGTGGCTTACAATTTTCATAAAAATAGTGCCTGTAAATAATACTAATTTTTACAAGGACTGTGTTTATATGATTCGAATGTCTATAGAATTGGAAGTTAGTAAGCTACAAAATTGGCACCGAAGCATTAATTCCTAGTTATATGGGATTGTAGTAACAGCGTTATGAATACTCTGTGCGACATAATCCACATTTTTCTTATTCAGTCCAGACATGCTGATGCGACCCGAGCTAAGCAAGTAAATATGGCATTCCTTGACTAGGTACTGCACTTGAGCGGCTGCAAAAAAAAATATACGATCGAGGGTGAGGTGAACAAGTCTGAAGCTTTGGTTGGACAAAGCCAGATTACTCACGTCCGAGTCCGGTGTAGCTAAACATTCCTATCTGTTGAGTAATGTGGTCCCAAGTTCCCGGCGTACCCAGAGCCACTAGTTTGTTCTTAAGATGTTCCCGCATTTCCCGGATTCTGCTGGACATGGTTTGGATGCATTCTTTCCTAAACGAGAGATAAGTCACGACACAATGGAAGAATACATTTGAAGAAAAAGCAATATAGTAAAATACCATTCTGCGAAGAGTTGAGGGTTATTGAGCACGGTCGCAACCACTTTAGCTCCGTGATGAGGTGGATTAGAATACATAGCTCGAACCAAAATGGTCAACTGTGATTTGACATTGGTGACTGCTTTGGCATCTTTTAACACGACGGTCAAGTTACCAATCCTCTCGTCTATAAAAAGTGGAAGTTAACCTGAAATGGCGTTTCTTAATTGTGGACTGCACAAGCATGCTGCGAATCTCCTTGAGCAAGGGAGAAGTGGGGGGCAGTCACCCAGTGAGGCCCCGGGGGCAAGTCATGGCAGGTCATTATGCCGATATTTTAAACTGAAATATCAATACGTTACACTCACTGTATAATCCAAAGTTCTTGGCAAAAGACTGGGCACAGACGAATTCAAATCCTTTGGTAGCAAAATAACGCACAGCCCATGCATCACGATCCAAATCTCCGGAAGCAAAGCCTTGATATGCGGAATCAAAGAATGGGAATAGCTTCTTTTCATGAACAACTTCTGCAATCTGCTTCCATTGGTCCTCAGTGGGGTCCATTCCTGTTGGGTTGTGGGCACATGCATGTAGTATCACCACTGTGTTTTCAGGAAATTTCTGAAAATTAAAATTATTGATAGAGGTTATTCAGATGTACAAGTATTAATGTAAAAAATTGCATTTCCATTCTAGTGGAAATCATCGTGTTGACGGGACAACTTTGACTTTTTCCAATTAATATTTTCTAATAATTTCTTAAAACTTTCTTGAACTGTTACAAATTTTGAAAATTTTAATAGATTTAATAGCATTATTTCCTTAAACTTAAAAAATTCTTGTGTTCGAGTTCAAAAATGTTGAAATTGCACGTAGCATAAAATACCCCAAGATCCTCTAGCATTCCCTGGAGGTCAAGTTTGCGATTGGCTGCATCCCAGTAACGATATTGAAGGCATTCTTCAAAGCCAGCATGGTTAAACACCAAACGATGGTTTTCTGGAGAAAATTGTAATAGATTTGAAGTTGTAACTCTTCAAAACTCCAAAACTTAAATTTCGTTTTTGAATAAAATAAAAATTATATAGGAGTATGTTAAATACATAAAAAACCTTCATAATCAGTCAGCTATTCTAAATTATGGCTCCGTCCAACCATTTCTCCCTCTGGGCCAGA
>JAQIXP010001376.1:0-18742 GCA_034700285.1 Proteroiulus fuscus | reverse complement strand
CCTAAATGCATTGGGAAATGTTTTCCTAAATGCATTGGGAAATGTTTTCCTAAATGCATTGGGAAATGTTTTCCTAATGCATACTGAAACAAACTTGTCCGATGAAGCATACATTTTTATAATCAATTATAAATGCATTTTAAAATAAATTTCTTTTTAATATGTAAAGAACAATGGAATTATCAAAATTGTGGTAAGTTTCACATTGGGAAATGACCTTGAATTGTTACACACCATAATGAAGGCAAAGACATTTAAGATACACATCGATTTTTTCACTATACAGCATTATTGATTCCAAATTCTGCTTACATCCTTTTTACTGATAAAATGAGCTTTTATGTATTTTTAAAAGTTATTTCTATAACTCCTTGTAAAGCTTAAAATTTTGTTATAAGATATATCAATTTTTGCTTCCCATAATTTTGAAAGTTTTAGAATCCTCAACGAACTTTTTACAATAGTACTTAACAAAATTTCTTTTATGGAAATTCCCAATGTTTCCAATTTTCGGAATATTCAAGACTTATACAGGTGTAAATATTTTTAAGATATTTTAAATTTAAGGGCAATTTTTAAACTTCAAATGAAATTATGTTTTAAATAAATAATCACTATTTTTAAAGTTTTGTTTTCATTTTCCCTAAAGCACTTTTTAAAATCTCCATTCTACCAAAATGAAATACCTTATACAGTGTATTAAATTGACTACAAATTATGCATTAAAATCAGACTTTCAAATATTTTAGTGTTATAATATTTTCAAATTTTACATGACTGAAATAAGTCATATATTTCACGTTTTTCACAAAATTCTGTTATAACATATACAGAATTTTCATCAAATTTTTATACGCCAAATCTCTCCAAACTAATGATATACAAAACTTCTCAAATCTGCATTAAACATATTATTCGAAATAGTATAATTTAATAATCCGGTACGCAGGCTTTTCTTGTATAGTGAAATTGCCTTAAATCATATTTGTACCAAGCATTACATTATTTCCAAAAAAAGTTTTCAGAATATTACAAAAATCCAACTATGTTTCCCCCAGAATTGTCCAAAATTTGTTTTAAGCTTTCCAGAAGAGCTTTACATTACAAATTATTCAGACTATAGTTCAAAATTTATTTCAATAGTTGCAATTCTAGTACTTGCCCCAATATTAAAAATCTAACAAAACCATTTTTTCAACAAATATTTTCATCAACATTTCTTAACAGCCCATCCCCAACACAGGAATTTTTACACAAAAATTCAAGGAGATTTAGATAGTATAATAGAGTTTCATGCATATATATATACTGCTCTAAACATTTGCTACAAACTTTTAAGGGCTCAACTTATTCAAATAATATTTCTCAAAGATTATTTCATTCTTATTGTAATTGAATATTTTCCCTCTATCAAAATTAAAAAAAGTATTTTCCAACAAAGATTTTTATCAATATTCCTCAACTTTCTGCAAAAATTCAAAACTTAATTTTCAACAATATTCCTGAACTTTCAGCAATGATTTACTTACATCAAACTTCACGAATATAATTTCCCAACAATTATTTTCATTTATATTCCTCAGCTTTCTGCCAGAATTTCCCCATATCATTTCAAAACAATTATTTTCATCATTATTCTTCAACTTTCTGCAAAAATTTTCCAATATCAAAATTCTCGTAAATAATTCCCCAACAATTATTTTAATCAATATTCTTCAACTTTCTGCATTAATCACCCCATATCAACATTTACGAAAATAATTTACCAGCAATAATTTTCTACAATATTCCTAACCTTTCTGCAAGAATTCCCTCAAATCAATATTCAAAAAAATAATTCCACAACCATTTTTTTAATCAATATTCTTCAACTTTCTGCCAGAATTTCCACAAATCAACATTCACGAAAATACTTTCCAAGCAATTATTTTCTTTAATATTCTTCAACTTTCAACAAATAATTCCCCTATATCAATTTTCCCAAATATAATTTCACAAAATTATTTTCACAAATATTCCTAAACTTTCTGCAAGGATTCCCTCAAATCAATATTCACGACAATACTTTCCCAGCAATTATTTTCATCAATATTCCTCAACTTTCAACAAATAATGTCCCTATATCAATTTTCCCGAATATAATTTCCCAACAATTATTTTCACAAATATTCCTCAACTTTCTGCAAGAATTCCCCATACCAAAATTTACACAAATTTCCCCCAAAAATCATGTCCATCAACATTCCACAACTTTCAGCAAGAATTCCCCCATATCGAAAATCCCCCAAATAATTCCCCAACAATTATTTTCTTCAATATTCCTTAAAGGAATACTTTCTGCAAGAATCCCCACAATTCAATATTCACGAAATAAATTTCCCAACAATCATTTTTCTCCATATTTCTCAACTTTCTGCCAGAAATTCCCATATCTAAAATTTACACAAAATTTTGTCCAAAAATTATGTTATAATAGTCAATATTCCACAACTTTAAGAAGGAATTCCCATACATCAAAATTCCTGAAAATAATTTCCCAACAATTATTTTCATCAGAATTCCACAACTTTCTGCACAAATTCCCCCATATCAAAATTTACACAAATTCCCCCCCAAAAATTATGTTCATCAATATTCTTCAACTTTCTACAAGAATTCCCCCCCCCCCCACAAATCAAGCTACTCGAATATAATTTCCCAATACTCATTCTCATCAAAATTCCTCAACTTTCTGCAAAAATCCCCCGGAATCAATATTCACGAAAATAATTCCCCAACAATTATTTTCACCAAATTTCCTCAACTTTCTGCAAGAATTCCCTTACATCAAAATTCACGAAAATTATTCCCCAGCAATTATTTTCACCGAATTTCCTCAACTTTCTGTAAGAATTCCCTTACATCAAAATTCACGAAAATTATTCCCCAACAATTACTTTCACCGAATTTCCTCAACTTTCTGCAAGAATTCCCTTATATCAAAATTCACGAAAATAATTACCCAACAATTATTTTCACCAACTTTCTGCAAGAAATCTCCCATATCAAAATTCACACAATTCCTCCCTCCCCCCAATAAAAGCATTATACACTTCAAAATTCCACAACTTTCAGCCAAAACTCCCATAAATCTAAAAATTCACGAAAATAATTCCCCAACAAAATATTTTCACCAAAATTCCTCAACTTTCCGCAAAAATTCCGCAACAAGCCCTATAACCATGCCCTTATGCAAAATCCTCGCCAAAGCCCAAAAGTCGAAAACAATACAAAAATGCATGGTCTTACCTGCACAGCAGAGCAATTTCAGGCCCAATTTTCCCGAATTTTTTCCTGGTGGGGGGGAAACAATTCCCCACAAAAAAACCTCACAAAACTATGGCAGTAACTCCGGCTGTTGTTCTGCTATTTGAAAAGGGCCTTGTTCCAGCCAAAATCCGCGTTAGCATTGAAACACAGCGCAAAATCCTTGGGCTAGTATGACTATAGGGGGGGTTATGGGGGGAAGGGGAAGAGGGGAGGGGGGTTGCATTATGTTAGTGAATTGTCATAGATACATCCTATTATAACCACGCCTATTCTCCAGCCTCGTGGCATTCTGTCCTCGGCCAATCCAAGTCAGATCCGCAGACAATGCCGCACGGTTGCCTAGGCAACGGTTCTCCAGCATCACTAACCCCATCGTCATCGTCATAGTCAACCACTCCTCGGAGTTACTCGGAATACAGAGAGAGAAACAACGGCGAGAACAAACGTCGCAATTGTAGCCCTAGGTGGCACTAGCGCTTGCATAACTTAAGTCTTAGAAGTGCACCAAAAAACTGCGTTTGTATTTTTACACGTTTAGGAGTTTGATATGGCCAGATGCAGACGAAAAAACATTAAAAAAAACCGTTGAAAAAGGGGGAAAAAAACGAGCAGCAATAGGCCATCTTCCCATACATGCACTTATAAGCCTAACTGTGTATACTCTTGATACACGGAGGGAAGATTTCATTCCAATTCAGATTATTGATAAAAATATAGTGAAATTTACCTTAAATTCGTATTCTGCTTAGTTTCTTCGTATAATTAACTACCATTTAGCGAATTTTCATCAGAAATATCGAGAGAAAAAATGAGTGGGGAGACAAAAAACACAAAAAATTCGAACGTTTTTTCGAACGCGGTCAGTGTGACCAGGGAACGCAGTCCGAAAATCGAAAATCTCAATTCATAAATGATACAAGGAAAGATTTCGTTCCAACTAACTTTAAATTATTAATTGATAAAAATACAATGAAATTTACCTTATATTTTTATTCTGCTTAGTTTCTTCGTATGATTAACTACCATTTAGCAAATTTTCATCAGAAATATAAACAAAATTGAGAACAAATGAGCTGGGAGACAAATTCGCGAAAGATACAAAATTCGAACGTTTTTTTTTCGAACGCGGTCAGTGTGACCAGGGAATGCAGTCCGAAAATATCAATTCATAGGGGAAAGATTTCGTTCCAACTAACTTTAAATTATTAATTGATAAAAATACAATGAAATGTACCTTACATTTTTATTCTGCTTAGTTTCTTCGTATGATCAACTACCATTTAGCAAATTTTCATTAGAAATATAAACAAAATTGAGAACAACAAATGAGCTGGGAGACAAATTCGCGAAAGATACAAAATTCGAACGTTTTTTTTTCGAACGCGGTCAATGTGACCAGGGATTGCAGTCCGAAAATATCAAATCATAAGGGGAAGATTTCGTTCCAACTAACTTTAAATTATTAATTGATAAAAATACAATGAAATTTACCTCAAATTTTTATTCTGCTTAGTTTCTACGTATGATCAACTTTCATGTAGCAAATTTTCATCAGAAATATAAACAAAATTGAGAAAAAATGAGCTGGGAGACAAATTCGCGAAAGATACAAAATTCGAACGTTTTTTTTTTTTCGAACGCGGTCAATGTGACCAGGGAATGCAGTCCGAAAATCTCAATTCATAAGTGATACAAGGGAAGATTTCGTTCCAACTATAACTTTAAATTATTAATTGGTAAAAATATAACGAAATTTACCTTAAATTCGTATTCGCCCTACTTTCTTCGTATAATTAACTTTAATTTAGCAAATTTTCATCAGAAATATCAGCAAAATCGAGAAAAAATGAGTGGGGATACAAAATTCGCCAAGACAAAAAATGTGAACGTTTTTTCGAACGCAATCAGTGTGACCAGGGAATACAGTTTGAAAATCCATATGCATAAACAAAACTGGTCGGTCACACAGGACAACCAACATCATGAAGAAAATGAAATTAAAATATTAAAAATAATAAATAATGCAATTTATCAACTTAAATTATTAAACATTTCTTATTAAAAAAGGATTTTCTAAATTGCAATGACATTGTTTGAACGAATTTTCGGTAGAAAATAATACTGGTCCGGCATAAAAGAAAAAATAAACACTGCAGGGGGAGAAAAAGTTTATCTAGGCCTATTTAAAATGTAAGTAGTGTGACCAAATAGATAGCAGTGTGACCATATATCGCCATTTCTAGAATCCCCTATATAACATGTTTGAATAGAATTGAATCGACAAGCGCTTCTGTTTTGAATCGAAATACAAAACATTAATTAAAAATGTAAATATCTGTAAATACACGTAGTGTAAGCACGGAACACAGTCCAAAAATCCCTATCAAACAGAAGAGAAATTCCTTAAAATCACCATACGCTCGAAGGTGAATTTTGTTCAATAATTTTTTTGAACAAAGGTGCCAGTGATGTCAGATAAGACAGAAACCAAAATTTATCGGAATCGAAATACAAAACATTAATTCAAAATGTAAATATCTGTAAATACACGTAGTGTAAGCACGGAACACAGTTCAAAAATCCCTATCAAGCAGAAGAGAAATTCCTTAAAATCACCATATGCTCGAAGGTGAATTTTGTTCAATAATTTTTTTGAACAAAGGTACCAGTGATGTCAGATAAGACAGAAACCAAAATTCAAAAATTGTTGAAAAACCTAAGCAAATAGGCATACCTTTAGATAAGAATTCATGCAATGCAGCCAGTTAACACTGTCCAAAAATCCCTAAGGTCTACCCTGTATCTTGCTAAAATACAGACAATGTGATCAACAAACGCGGTATACAAAAATCCCTATCACACAGAAAAGAAAACCCTTAAATTAACCAAAGGTTTAGTCTTGTTCAACAAGTTTTGAACCTGGGACCAAAACAACAGTAAAATGAAGATACCAGTGATGTCAGATAACACAGAGGTCAAAAGTCAACATTTTTTGGAAACATAAGCCTACTTTAAATAAGAATACATGCAGTAAAGCAATTAATTTAAATAAGAATGCAGGCAGTGCAGGCAGCTAACACTGTCCAAAAATCCCTCAGGGCTACCTTGCATCTCCCGAAAACACAATGTGACCAATAAACGCGGTCCAAAAATCATTATCATAAGGAAGAGAAAGCCCTAAAATTCACCAACAGTAAAATTAAGATGCCAGTGATGTCAGATAACACAGGGATCTAAATTCGAAAATTGTTGGAAACATAAACAAATACTTTCAACAAGAATACATGCAGTGCAGACAGTTAACACTGTCCAAAAATCCCTATGGGCTACCCTGCATCTAGCGAAAATACAATGTGACAAACAAACGCGGTCCAAAAATCATTATCATAAGAAAGAGAAAACCCTAAATTCACCAACAGTAAAATTAAGATGCCAGTGATGTCAGATAACACAGGGACCTAAATTCAAAAATTGTTGGAAAAAGCTAAGCAAATACTTTAAATAAGAATGTAGACAGTGCAGCCAGTTAACACTGTCCAAAAATACCAATGTCTATATGAAAATTCGCAAATTTTACAGGCAATGTGACCACTAAACGTGGTCCAAAAATCCCCATCAGTACAAAAAAAACCCCAGAAAATGGCGACAATTTTCCCACTTTGATACAATTATGTCAGCAGCGCTGCCAGATACTACTAGGTCCTACGTTCCAAAATAGCAATACTGTTAGGTGGCGCCACTAAAGCGCTCAAAAATATAATAAAATAGTTTTTAAAAAAAAAAATAATTACGCTGTCATCAGCTCGACTTAAACGGTCCATTTTTTTGTGTGTATTTTGGTTATTAAAATACATAAGAGGTTTCTATTTTCAATGTTTGGGCATATTATAAAACTAATGATAAATGTGTTGCCAGGGGCTTATGATCCTATATACTAAGTATAAGCGCTGGGGATGTTTCCCTTTTTACACGCTGGTAGACACATTAAGCCAATGGCAGATCCATTACACATTTTCCTCATAAATTTCGAGAAATTTCAGCTTGATTTTAATCCTGCTTGTGGAATTTGACATGCAGATGGTTGTGATTTCCCCAGCTTTAATGCACTTTGAACCTGATAGGGGCGCTAGCAAGTAATAGGAATTTACGAGTCAAAATATTTTATCCGAAAATAACAATGTATAAAGTTGAGCGAAGTTACACGAAGAGGAAGTGACGTATATAGGAGGGGGATTGTTAGGTCATACATAATTTGTAAGTACATTATGTTTTTATTATAAATGCACTGTGACCCGTGGGTCAAAGCCAACTCGTGGTCATTTCCTCTTAATAATTGAGTTCTGGTTCAGGTGACCACCAGTTAGTTCTAACCCAAGGATCAACGTGACTGTTTTATATTCCATCCCTGGATCAAAGTTAACTCGTGGTCACTTTCACTTAAATCATCTGATAATGCTTTAGTAGGCCTAAGGTTACCACGAGTTAGCTTTGACCCAGGGGTCAATGTTCTCAATTTCTGTTCTAAATGCGCTGTGATCCTTGGATCAAAGCAAACTCGTGGTCATTTTCATTAAATGATTGACAGTGCTGGTTCAGGTGACCACCAGTTAAGTTCTGACCAAAGGATCAACGTGACTGTTTTATATTCTATCCCTGGATCAAAGTTAACTCGTGGTCACTTTCACTTAAAATCATCTGATAATGCTTTAGTAAGGTTACCACGAGTTAGCTTTGACCCAGGGGTCAACGTAACCAATTTCTGTTCTAAATGCGCTGTGACCCGCGAGTCAAAGCAAACGCGTGGTCATTTTCACTTAATGATTGACAGTGCTGGTTCAGGTGACCACCAGTTAGCTTTGACCATTTTCAATTTTAAGTGCCCTGTGATCACTGGATCAAACCAACCTTGTGGTCACCTTCATTTAAAGATTTGATAGTGTAGGTTCAGGTGACCAAGAGTTAGTTTTGACCCAGGGGTCAACTTAACCAATTTCTATTTATATGCGCTGTGATCCCTGCATGGATCAAAGTCAACTCGTGGTCACCTGAACCAGCACTGTAAGATCATTAAGTGAGTGACCACGAGTTAGTTTTGACCCAGGGGTCGACGTGACTATTTTCTATTCAAATGCCATGAGATCCCTGGACCAAAACTAACTCGTGGTCACTCACTTAATGATCTTACAGTGCTGGTTCAGGTGACCACGAGTTAGCTTTAACCAGGTGTCGACGTGACCATTTTCTTTTCTAAGTTTACTGTGACACTTGGATCAAAGTCAGCTCATGCTCTATTTTAATTGATGATCTGTCAGTGTTGGTTAAGGTGACCAAGAGTTAGTTTTGATCCATGGTTCAACCTGACTATTTTCTATTCTAAATGTACTGTGATCCCTGGATCAAAGTTAATTCATGGTCACTTTTACTTAAAGATTTGATAGTGTTGATTCATGTGACCACGATTTAGCTTTGACCCATGGGTCAACGTGACCAATTTCAATTTATATGAGCTATGATCCCTGGATCAAAACTTAACTCGCGGTCATCTCCACTTAATGATCTGACAGTGCTGGTTCAGGTGACCACGTCTTAGTTCTGACCCAGGGATTAACGTGCCATTTTATATAATCTAAATGTCCTGTGACCCCTGGATCAAAGTCAACTCGCGCTCATTTTCCCCTAATGATCTGACAGTATTGGTTCAGGTGACCACGAGTCAACTTTAACCCAGGGATCAACCTTCCTACTTTCCATTCTAAATGCCTGCTCTGTGACACCTGGATCCAAGTCAACTCGTGGTCACTTGCACTTAAAGATTTGACAGTACTGGTTCAGGTGACCACGAGTCAGCTTTGACCCAGGGATCAACATGACCAATTTCTATTCTAACTGCACCGTGACCCCTGGATCAAAACCAACTCGTGGTCATTTTCACTTAAAATCATCTGACCAAGAAAATTTCCCACAATGAAAACCGAACCCTTAACACACGTACAAAACTAAACCTTGCATCCCTGGGAGGGGGCCCTTATATCCGAGACTATCCCCCCCCATCCCCCCATTAATGAACTTCTCAATATCTCTCTTCCCCATGTAGCAGCAATTACATCAATTGTCACCAGATCGCGGTGCATTGTCAAAAGTCCGCCATGACACGTGCCTCAATTACCCATCATGCATGCCGCGACAATGAACCGAGGGTTATCTTCTCAAGTGGTCTCCCCTCGCTCATCAATTGCAACACAATGGGGTTTTAAGAGATTGAAAAATACACGTGTTCCCCCACTTCCCCCTTTGCCCCCCCCCGCCTATTCTTCTGGCAAAAAGGCAGAAGAATAATTAAAGCGTATTATTATTGAGCTTTTGTTGCTCGCTGAAGTTCAATGGAAATGTTGAGTTTTTGAACCCGAATAATGCTAACGAGCCACCTCACTTACGTAATTTTCGAAATCAAGCTTTTACTTTTTGAGAAAATACATTTTTTTTCTGATAATATGCATAATACATAATAGACGAGATATATGAAGTCTTGTTTCAATGGCACAATGGATTATAAAAGATAATGGGGCCCCCTTGTAATGGGCGCATTGAAGCACAATAAATAGAAGCTAAGGCATTATTACTATAATTATTATTGATATTTTTGCGTGCATTTTGACGGTTCACGAATCCGTGGCCCACGAATGCCCAGCTCACGCGCTTGTAGCTCACGAATTTAGGCTCACTAGTTCATGGATCACAAGAGCCAGGCTCACGAATGCCAGGACCATGCACTCGTATAGCTCACGAATTTTAGGCTCAATACTGGCGAATTTCAGGATCACTAATTCGTGGCTCACGAATGCCTGAATCAGTAGTTATGGCTCCCGTGCCATAATCACGATTTCGTGGTTCACGAATGCCAGGATCACGCATTCATAGCTGGCAAATTTAAGGATAACTAATTCGTGGCTAACAAATGCGAAAATCACCAATTTCGTGGCGCACAATTTTAAAGATCACTACGTCCTGGCTCACAAATTCCAGAATCTTTATTTCGTGGTTCACGAATGGCAGGATCACGCATTTATAGCTGGCAAATTTAAGGATCACTAATTCGTGGCTCATGAATGCGAAAATCACAATTTCGTGGCTCACAATTTCAAGGATCAATAGTTCGTGGCTCACAAATTCCAGAATCTTTATTTTGTGGTTCACGAATGCCAAGATCACGCACATTTAGCTCACAAATTTAAGAAGCACCAGTTAATGGTTCACAAATGCAAGGATCACGCATTTCTAGCTGACGAATTTCATGATCACTAGTTCATGGCTCATAACTGTCAGAATCATAATTTAGTGGCTCACGAAAGCCAGGATCACACGCCTTTAACTCACGAATTTCAGGATCACTATTTCGTGGCTCACAAAAGCCAGATTCCCGAATCTGTAGGTCACGAATGCCAGGATCCCCTATTAGTAGCCCACCAACTTCAAACTCACCAGTTGGTAGCTCACAAATGCCAGAATAACAATTTCACACCTCACGAATGCCAGGATCACGAATTCGTGACTCGCGCTACATCTTTTGCAAAATTATTAGATACCATGGATATATACAAGATGCTAATACATGTAATGTGAAAAAGACATATAATGACATATAAAATGTCCAAGATCATCATTTCAAAAACACTGCTAAAGATCAGAGAGTATCATTTATGCAAAGAACCCCAAAAACGCCATCTAGTGAGAATAACGTTTACCATTATGCATTGGTTATTGCATCTGCCATCTTAGAACTCTATGCCATATCAGTATCTAACAGCTATAGCTCTTTGAACTTATCATCTGTCTGATTACATAGATAAAATATGAAGGCAAAAAAGGACTTTCAATAACAAAATTTACCAGGGCTACTACTAGATGGTGATAGTAGTTCCCAATCTTAGTGGGCAATATGGCGCTACCCATGTTTTACTTGAAATCAGCCATTTCTCATTCGTGGTAAGTGAAATTGCAAAATGTTTAACTTTTCTGGTAATATTTTGTAATTCTCTTTCTTTTAAAAATAACATTCCCTAAAGTGGGACTTCCCTTGATAACACTCATAAGGGGGCGTGGCTGATTCAACCCCATAGAAAAATCATAAGAAAATCATAGGAAACTTACCTCAAACGCACCATCCAATATTCCTCCCAGAAGCCAGATCCCTTGCACAGAGTGAATGGGTTGTCCAGAAAGTGTCAGAAAATTCATTGTCACAGAAATCTTCAGTTTATAGAACCGTTCTAGAAAATAAAAATAGAATGGATTTTTAGAAATAAGAAAAAACCCCACAAAACTCCATTTCCATGACTTTTCAAAAATTTCCCAAACTCTGTTTACAACAACGCAAGTTCCCGAAAACTTCCGAGGGTCATTGGTGACCAGACAAGGAGGAAGAGAAAACAAAAATCAGATTACAAATTACAGGTTACATTGGATAACAAACTACCAATTTGGGTCCATCCCAATGATTCCAATTTCGATTTGCACAGGGCTCTAGCATAACAAACGTTTTCTAAGAAACTAACGCAAACCATGGGAGCAAAATAATAGGACTTATAGCTCACGTGATTATTACCCCACTGTGCACATCACTGCCTCTGTTGTAACAGATTGCATTGAAAATTATACAGTATACAGACCAACTGGCTGGATACAGAATAGGAAATACATACAACAACAACAACGACAACAAAAGCTAGCTTCCTTTTCAAGATGGAGTCAAGTAATAGAAAATGCACCAAAGTCTCGTGTGTCACGTGAACATATCACAAATTGTACACGTGATTCTGCAGTTAGGCTCAAAAGTGAAGAAGATACAAAAGACAGACGCTAATTTGGGGGTGGTGGCAATAGATTCTAATTTGGGGGTGGTAGTCAAATAAATGCTGATTTTGGGGGTGGTGGCACTATACTCTAATTTAGGGGTGGTACTTTAACAAAAGCTAATTTTGGGGGTGGCGGTCCTATAGATTCTAATTTGGGGGTGGCGGTCCTATAGATTCTAATTTGGGGGTGGTAGTTCAACAGGTGCTAACTTTGGGGGTGGTGGTGCTATAGAAACGAATTCTGGGAAGGTGGTTCAAAAAATTCTAATTTTGGGGTGGCGATACAACAGATAGGCCTACTAACTCAGGGGGTGGTGGCTCAGCAGAAGTCAATTCAGGGGTGGTGGTGATGCTGCACAACAGATGCTAATTTGATGGTAGTGGCACTAGACTTTCTTTTGGGGGTAGGCACAATACTCTAATTTGGGGGTAGTGGCACTAGACTCTTTCGGGGATAGTGGCACTAGACTCTTTTGGAAGTAGGCACAATACTCTAATTTGGAGTAGTGGCACTACTCTCTTTTGGGGGTAGGCACAATACTCTAATTTGGGGTAGTGGCACTACTCTCTTTTGGGGGTAGGCACAATACTCTAATTTGGGGGTAGTGGCACTACTCTCTTTTGAGATTAGGCACAATACTCTAATTTGGGGTAGTGGCACTAAATACTCTTAAGTTGGGGGTGGTGGCCCTAAATACTCTAATTTGGGGGTGGTGGCACTAACCACTCTAATATGAAGGTGGTGGTACTAAATATTCTAATTTGGGGGTGGTGGCACTAAATATTCTAATTTGAAGGTGATGGCACTAAATAGTCTAATTTGGGGGTGGTGGCACAAAATACTCTAATTTGGGGGTGGTGACACCATCACCATAGATGCTAAATTGGGGGTGATGGGGCAACAGATGCCAAGTTGGGGGTAGTGACATACCAATTGGTAATTTAAAGAAACAGGTGAGGCAGATGGTAATTTTGGGATGTAGGTGCAAAACATGTTGGTTTTTTTTGGGGGGAGAGGGGGGGGGCCCAAGACCTCACAACAATCGCAAACTTGGGGGTGTAGTTACATCCCTTGCTAATTTGGAGGTGGGGGACCAAACACAACCAAAACACTTTCCTTTTTTTGATTGTAACAAATGTCTGGTATGGGAATGGAAGCAATGGGGGGGGGGGTATCCCCCAGTCCTTCCCCTTACCTCTATAATGCAAAAATGCTTTGGTCATCCTGCAATTTTAGTCTTTCAAATAAAAAAACACTCAAAAGTCAACAACAATGCAAGGTGGGAATAACCCTTGCCACATGGTCAGGCAACCACGGCCAGACCACGACATCCATCAAGTCCACATAAATTAAATTTCCGGCTCATGCCATATTTTTAAAACTGAACCCTCGGAGATTTAGGAACAGAACTTTTTTCTTACAATAAACCAAGGGTCATGGCCGACAAGGAGAGGGTGGGGGGTAGGGGGGTGGTCATAAACACATTTCCGCAAGTGTTTATGGGCCATTAGACAAGGGGTCCATTCGGACATTGAGTAATTTTTACAAATGGCTTTGTTTAGGCATTTCAAGGCATCTTCTGGCGTGGGAGTCTCAAGATGGTGGGGGGTGGGGGAGGGAAGGGGGGGGGGGGTTCCTTATTTTTGTTATGACTTTGTGCAATGAGACATTGTTTTTTTCCCATGCTCCCATTCTGCATTTTTGGGGCCCTTGGAACCCGAGACAGTGGAAATTAATGCGTGTCAGGTGGCTCCAAACTGCCCAAAAATCAGAGGGGAAAGAAAAAGGACCAAAGAACAAGAAAAGTCCTCAAAAAAATAGAGGCAATAACCATTGTTTATATGGTTAGGATCACGTTTCAAGGGACAGGCCCAGCAGTAATGATAGCTTTTTCTCATGGACCAAAGTGCCATAAGTCAGACAATAATAACAAATGCCAAAGACAAAAGGGGAAAATCCCATATGGCCGATTCGGTGCAAAAAAACAAGAAACACACTAAAGGTCACGAAGAGCGCCATCTAGCGGTGGCTTATGCAAACTATAGACAGGTCCAAATCCGCTAATAACTTATTTTAGACTGGTTTATAGATTGGCAAAAGATGCTTTTTGATCCTAACTAGGTTAGGAATGAGATATTTTACCCGTGCTTTAATAACGATGGGCAAATATGTTTTTTAATCCTAACTAGGTTGGAGTAGGGAACTTTTTGCACAACTTATTTTTATGCTTCTGTCTATAGGGAGTAATTTTACTTTTAATCCTAACTAGGTTAGACAATATGATATACTACCCATATAAGTATAACGATGGGCAAAGATGTATTAATCCTAACTATGTAGGAGAATGGAGCGTTTTAATTAACTTATTTTTGGGCGATAAGTTACGTCTATGTATAGGGAGCAATTTTCTTAATTTACCAGTAATCATATTTATACTTTTAATCCTAACTAGGTTAGGAATAGGATATTTTACTTGTGTTTTAATAACGTTGAGCAAACTTGTTTTTTTAATCCTAACTAAGTTGGAGAATAGAGCTTTTTGCATAACTTATTTTTGAGAGATCAGTTGTTTCTGTGAATAGGGAGCAATTTTCATGCATGGTTGTAAACTTTTAATCCTAACTAGGTTAGGCAATATGTTATACTACCTATGATAATAACGATTGCCAAAATTGTATTAATCCTAACTATGTAATAGAATGGAGCTTTTTGATTAACTTATTTTTGGGCGATAAGTTGCTTCTGTGTATAGGGAAAAATTTTCTTAATGGTTATCATGGTTATACTTTTAATCCTAACTAGGTTAGGAATAAAATATTTTAACCGTGTTTTAATAACGTTGGGCAAAGTTTTTTTCAATCCTAACTATGTTGGAGAATGGAGCTTTTTGATTAACTTCTTTTTGGGCGATAAGTTGCTTCTGTGTATAGGGAGCACTTTTCTTAATTTAATCATGTTTATACTTTTAATCCTAACTAGGTTAGACAATAGGGTAAACTACCCATTATTATAACGATGGGCAAAGATGTATTAATCCTAACTATGTAGGAGATTGGAGCTTTTTGATTAACTTACTTTTGGGCGCCATGATGCTTTCGGGAAAATGGAGCATTTGGATAATTAACCTAACCGTTATTATTCAATGGCATTATTGTCCTAACCATGGTAAACAATGGGACTTTCTATCCTAACCAAGTAGAGTAAATAGGAACCATTATCCTAACTATGATAGACAGTCATTTTCCACTCTTTATAAAGAGGGGATTTTCCACTAGTTGCATAAGTGAGCATGGGTTTCTCATCCTAACTATGATAAGCAGTGGGAATTTTTATCCTAACCATGTAGGGCAACGGGGTCATATATCCCAACTATTATAGACAATTACTAGTTTTTCCTCATTTTTGTAGCATTGGACATTTTTCATGATTGAGCTAAATAGTAAGTTTCTGATGCTAACTATATGTTGGGTAAGAGATATTTTTACTCCAGCTATGTTGAGTTATGTTTTCTTAATCCTAACCATGTTGGGACAGTTGGGTACCGGACTCTTATATCCTAACTATATAATATACAATACACCGTAGTTCTTTTTTCTCCTTTTTGTGCAGTGGGGACTTTTCAGGAGTTCAACAGTGGGGAAAAATGTATGATCCTAACTATGTTGGGCAATAGGAATTTCTAGATATATTGAGCAATGCATTTCTTTTGTCCTAACCATGTTGGGCAATGGACACTTGTATATCCCAACTATTATGAGCATTAATACACTCGTTCTTTCTCCTTTTTAAGCAATGGGGACTTAATAATATCCCCAGAAAAGTTACTGAATACCGATCCTAACTACGTTGGGCAATGGAAATTTATATCCTAACCGGCCATGTTGGTGAATGTAAATTCCTAACCACGTTTAGCAATGGAATATTTCATCCCAGGTATTATGGGCAAGACCTTATCTCCAAACAAAAGTAATTCAAATGATTAGGCCCCTATTGTAAACAATGTGATTCTTCAGAATCCTAACCAAGTAAGGCAAATGGACGACTTATCCCAACCATTAGCAATGTAGCACATCTGCATTTGAATACTTTTATACATTTTAAAACTAAAGGACAATGGCATAAACTAGGAGTGACATCATCCAACTTAACCGACCAAATCATGACATCATTTGACATTATTAAAATCACTACAGCGCCATCTATTGAGTATTTCGTAAATCCTTACAGAGTGACTGTTCTGGCAATTTTCACTGTTCTGTTTACACGCAAAATAAGTAGATGGCGCTGCATTGTGTTGATCAGGTCTATTTATAAATTTCAACTTAATTTGCATTCAGTTTCTCACCAGGTGGCGCTACATTTACGCCTTTCTTATAATAAGGCTAACTTTTTGGTAGACTATTTTGCAACTTTTCTGACTTGAATTATACTCTGAAAATATTTGCAAACTTGACAGTTTTGCATCGCAAAAAAACCTACAAAAAATCTGAAAAAAATAGTTAAGAACACAAGTTAAGAAGCAACAAAAAACAGTTCAAAAAATCTTCATATTTGGTATGGAAATGTGAAGCCATTTTGTTTTTTTTTTCTCATGCAGAACAAGACAAAGTATATAACATTAAGCACGTGTATACATTCATTTCACATTTCAAAGCGATGATATTCTAATGTATACATTTACAGGATTAGTTAACAGATTGATTACCAGAAGGGGTCGCTGGCAGAAGCGCCGATAGATCAACGTCATGACGGCATGACGTCATGTTCAGAAGGGGGAGGAAACAAAACACAACCCAGAAAGTTTCGGTTCAAAATTCGAAACCGTTTGCGTGCATTCAGAGTTTTCCGTGTGACAAAAATGCGTTGGCTAACATTACGAAAAACTTTTTATCATAAAGGTAGCCTGACTTTACAGCATGATTTGTTTTACAGAAATATTTTGACAGAATTCTTGAAGAAATTCAACTAGCAGAATTTCAATGCAAATATTTTACAAAGAAAACTGCACTAATTCTACAGAAGCAATTTAGTTATTCTACACAGACTTCTTATTATTAACAACAGCATTTGTTTTGCAGAAATATTTTTTTGCAATATTTTTGCAGAATTTTTGAAGAATTCAACTATAAAAAATGTTCACAGCAAATATTTTTTGCAAAAAAGTGCAGTAATTCTACAGAAACAACTTAGCTATCCTCTGCATACACCTGAAAATTAACAGCATAATTTATTTTGCAGAAATATTTCTGCAAAATCAAGACAATTCTTGAAGAAATTCAAGCAGCAGAATTTCAATGCAAATAATTTGCACACAAAAAACCTGCACAAATTTTACAGAAACAATTTATTTATTCTCTGCAGAAATATGAACACTAACAGCATGATTTCTTTTGCAGAAATAATTCTGCAATATTTTGACAGTTCTAATTATTGAGGTAATAAGTATTGAACCAGCAAACTTTCAATGCAAATATTTTGCAAAAAGAAGTGCACTTATTCTACAAAAACAATTTGGTTATTTTCTGCAGACATCTGAAAAGAATGATTTATTTTTACAGAAATATTTCTGCAATATTTTGACAGAATTCTTGAAAAATTGAACCAGCAAACTTTCAACACAAATATTTTGCAAAAATAATGCATAAATTCTACAAAAACAATTTGGTTATTTTCTGCAGACATCTGAAAAGAATGATTTATTTTTGCAGAAATATTTCTGCAATATTTTGACAGAATTCTTGAAGAATTGAACCAGCAAACTTTCAATGCAAATATTTTGCAAAAAAAAAAGTGCACTAATTCTACAGTAACCATTTAGTTACTCTCTGCAGACATCTGAACATTGTTGGAGTGATTTGTTCGGCAGAAATATTTCTGCAATATTTTGACAGAATTCCTTAAGACATTGAACCAGCAAACTCACTTTCATTGCAAATATTTTGCAAAAAGAAGCAAATTCTTTGTTGCAGAACTCTGTGCATTAAAATTAACAAATAATTTCTGCAGAATTTGCCGATTTCCAATGCCTAAAGATTCTACATAAAAACAAAATAAAAAATTTAAACAGAAAAGAACTTTTTAGCTGCATGCACTGCCACCTGGCCATAGTGTTGTTCCCCAAAAACCGTTCTGAACTGATTAGTGCCACAACTGAGTTCTGGGGGTTCGTGCATTTCACACTTTTGTCAGAAAACGTTATTTTTGACAGAATCTAACAACTAAAATTTCTTGTTAGATTTTTTTTCTGGAATGAGGCCTATTTTTCATAGATATGGATTTCCACATAACTCGAAACCCCTTAAAAAATTCACAGTTGAAAATGGGTTTTCTTCCTCGCCTTTTAGGAGGTGCACATCTGCTGAGTTGACCTCTGACCTCTCCCTTACAAAAACTTTAAAACCCCATTTGCAAAAACGTCGTCAAAACTCACAAAATAACACCATCCCCCTTCTTCTAGTGGGGGCTTGACAATCACAGAAAATTTTGGAAAAAAATAATTCAATTTAAGGGGGCTGTCCACACTTTTAGAAAATGCATGCTCCTATGGGAATCTCCATGTTAATTACCGGTACATATTAAT
>JAQIXP010001375.1:0-18744 GCA_034700285.1 Proteroiulus fuscus | reverse complement strand
GTATCAAAAATAGGCAAATCATTTGTAGAAAATTCCACCGCCATTCACCGCCTCTTGCCATGATCGTCTTCTCTATATGTAGTAACTAAAAATATAGACCCACAATTTTTAATGTGACTCAAAATATACAATTTTTCAATATATATGATTCAAAATATGTAATTTTCAATTTCACTCAAAATATACATTAATATTAATAGACAAATGACTCAAAATATAAGATTTTCCCATAACTTGAATTTTTTTTTTATTCTGCTCAACATTTAGGCCTTAGGCCTACAGTTTGTAATGATTAAGAATATCAAATTTTCAAAAGTATTCAAAATATTAAATTTCCAATAGATCAATGAATCTTAAATATCTGAAAATTTAGGTCAAAGATTCAATTTTAAATAGGAGTCAATATATATATATTTACAATTATTAATTTGGATATACAATTTTAAATGTATACTTCAAAACGGACTAGCCCATTTTCTGTATTTTTCAAAATATATATATTTTTTTGTTTCAAATTGGATGTATAGGCCTACAGTATATATTCAAATATATCCCAGTAACACGTGGAATATATGAATGGCTAATTTTTTGGGAACTGTTTTTTTTCTTTAATTTCTTAAATCATAATTATATATTTTAGTTATGAAATCATGATCTATGATCTGATATGATATAGTTTAGCCCATGGATCATCACTGAACAGGCTTATTTTTTCGGTTCTAAATAGTATAGGACACCCTATATATATTATAGTATAGGCCTATCGTATATATGGGCCTATAGTCCTTCGTAAATTTTAAAAAATCATCTCCAATTTTAAGAAAAACGTTTTCTGAAGCTGCTATAAGTTAGGGGTGAATATATATAGGGCATAGGCTTAACCACGTTTTGGAATTCATGTGGATTTCCGTGAATTCCGTCATAAGCTGTGTCGTTTCGGTCACCAAATACCAACATTTCTCGAAAATTGATGGCAAGAATTCCTATATAAATTGTACGCCAAAACGGAAATTTTGACAGCTTTTTTTAAATTTCTGACTATTTTTTTTCTTTAAAAAGTGTGAGTTGAGCCATCAGTTAAATAGCTTTTTCATGCATGAAGAAGGGTTTATGGGTTAAGTTTTCACTTGTCTAAATATATTATTGTACAGATGTCATAAAATCAGTATGGCTTTTAGGGGTTCTGCCCCATGATAATATTGTCGAATTGTGATTCAACTCCCCCCTTATGATGAAGTTCCATATGTTTGCATGGATTTGAAATACTGGGGAAAATGTGCCTTAAACGAAACGCCCCCTATGTCACTGTGGATGACAAGTCTCACCAACTAACACATTTACACATGTGACACGGATGACCCGGGTCATCAATCATGGATGGGATGCATGGGACTGGAGAGACCAACACGGAAAGGGCATTTCTCCCTATATAGCACATGCCAATTAGGACTTCTCACACATCATTCAAATCATATTGCCCCTATAGTCAGATTAATCTTAACTTAGTTGATTTGGCACCACCTAGTGGCCACGTATGGAACCATAAGTTGTGCGTGAATATTCCGTAGAAATTTGCACGTTGCAAGTTACGGAAATTACTTTAACCAATAATTGTTAAAGTATAGAAGTGAAGTGTATAGTGAATATTCAAGAAGGTATCGATGGCTTAAATCAGAAGTGACGAATAAGCCATTTTGTCAAAAATGAGATAATTGTACCATTGTGATCCGGGAAGTGTCCTAATAAACCTAAAGTTACAGAAATTACTTAAACCAATAATTGTTAAAGTTAAAAGTAATGAATAATACCATTCGTTAGTTTACATTTTAAAAATGTCTCGAGATATGGATTTTTATTAAAATACAAGTGGCGAATTTGACAATTTTCGCTCATTTTTTTTGTATTTTGTTTACATTCTTTTTATTCAATAGGTAAACTAATGGATGTGCACATGCGCTACTTCACACTTAATTTATTTCGCTTTCCTGCAAACTTAATCAAAGTCAGAATAGCGAATGTGCATTTTTAAGCCTTTTATTTCTCAGATTACTTAATTAATTTAGTAATTTAATTATTTAACTAAAATTAGCAGATTGCCTATAAAATATATATTTTGTTTCATCTGTTCACCAAATTTCACAATTTTAACATTGTTTATTTCCAAATTATGCCTTTTTCCATAAAAACGCTATTATCTCGAAAGCATCCTTTGGCTCATTCGCTACTTGTGTATTAAGCCATCGTTATTTTCTTAAATTGATTTTCTTAATCACTAATGATTTAAGAAAATGTGATTTTTTTTGCAATTGTTATTTTTTGTATTTTTGGAAAAAAAAGTTCATGATATTATATCCACTCTCCTTGTAGGCCTATCTGTGGTAATTAATGTTAGCCATTTGTGGGGTATAGCATATTCAGTAATTATATAGTAGGCCTAGTGCTGGAATTATATTTGGCTTAAGAATTTTATGGAAAAGGTTGATTTTTATCAGGGAATTGATTTGAACTTTTGCACTTGTAGACTGGTAATGCCATCTATTGGCCAATTTTTCAAACTAGTTATGTTCAGTCTTGCTTGAAGTGACTGCTTTCAAATGCATGGGTTTTTAGGATATGGACTACAGATGTGAGAGAGGGCAGGTTTATTGATTAATTTAAACACGATTTGGAGAATGTTGTATTTTAACCAGAATCAGTACAACATATCCCAAAAATAAATTAGCTGGATTTGTTTAATAAATCAAATTTTAATGGAATTAATTGATGCTGGCAATTGTAATAAATTTTTATTATATTTCAAATGTGGCCAGCTCATTGAATTTTTATTCAGAAAACTTTTCTGTTAAAATTTTAATTTAGAAATAAGGCTGGAAAATTGTGTAGGCCCTATTTACGTATTCGTTATTATTATTATTATAATCATCATTAGTTAGTAATTTCATTTCATTTTATTTCTTGGCTCAATTTTTAGAAAGACTTTTTTTATTATTTTGCTAAATTTGTTATTTTTTTTAAATTTTGTTACACGGTCAAAATAGGGCTTTACTTAATTATGAAAATATTTTTCTACCAAATTTAGTTCTTTCCAAATAAATATTTTATAAATAGTTATTTATGGAATTTTAATTCACTAGTTGCAAGGTATATTTTACTTAAATAATAAGTATATCTTTAAATAATTTTCGGTAAACTGTGCCTTTATTAAATTTTAATTTAAATTTGATAATTTCTACTTATTTAATATTTCCTGTTTATTAAATTTCAAGTCGTTATTGGCATTTGTTTTTAAATTAAATTTTATAAAATGCATGGAAGGCGCCATTTTGCTTAATTATTTGGAATATACTTGTGCCATCTAGTTGTGACATTTTAAATTGTACCCTTGAAAATAAGATTCTATTATTAATTACTTAATAGCTGAAAAAGAAATCGTTATCTTTTATAATCATATGTCAAAATCCAATGGTATCATACCCAAGTTACTCGGTAGATGGCGCCACATAATTATAAAAAAATGGATACTTCCTATAAAAATAATTTTCTATCTAGTTAAGTTATATTTATTAAATCCAAAGTCCAAATAACATTTCTGTTTTCATTTTGCGAACTCCCCCTACCAAATGGCATCATGATATGCTGACTGTAGGGTAGGGCTACTGAGTTGAGTTGAATTGAATTTGTAGCAAAAGTGGGACTTTCCTTTTAATAATATAATTTCCTTTTTTTTAAAGTCCAATCTGCTAATAACCCAATTATTTTTGAATTAAGGTGGTCTGACCTGCCCTTAACACATGGCTTAAATGATCAAATATGGAGCATAAAATATATATTGAGAGCCATTTATCAGATTTCATTTTCTACAAGATTGTAAATTTCTCTTCCTATTATTTCTGACTCTTGAGTAATAAATTGAATTGCACTGAACATATTTCAACATTCAGCAGCACCTCCTGGCATGCAAAAATTTATTATTTTTTTGGTTTTTTTAACTGCCTTTGTGATAAAATGAAAAATTTATACCAGTAGAAGCTCAGGCTAAATGTAGGCCTATGGAAATTTTTTCTAAGGGCATTTTTATAAGACTAAATTCAATGGACCTTTTGTCATTCATAATCAAAAATATAGGAGCTGTAAAAAACAGTTTAAAAGTAATAATTGTCTAAAGTGATGATGTATGAGCTCGCCAGATGTGGCCAATGGAGAAAATTTGGAAAAAATTGAAGCTGGCTGTGTAATGCTGTTTGTGTCCAGACTCGTGATGCAAAAGAATTTTTTTTTTTTGTAAATTTTATTAAATTATTTTAAACATTAGACTTTTTTCAACATAATTTTTTTTAAATTTGTATTAAAAATACACCAATTCAAGGAATTATGATGAATTATGTTATTGGAAGATATTTTTCGATGGCATATTTTTGCAAAAAGTTAATTGTTAATTTCTTTGAAAAGAAGCAATATTTAATTTATTCTCGAAATATTTAGATAATATAATATAAAATAAATTTTATGTAATTGACTAGCTAAAAACGAAATTAAGGAATTCTGAGAAAATGAGGCTGATTGAAATGGGAAATAATAATGTGATAAAGTTTGGGCAATAGACTTGTGTCAAATTTTTCATATAATATATTTATAAAAAGTTAATTTTATTTCCAAATTTATTGTTTATTTCAAAAATACTCTTTGGAATAAATCATAACATATAATAGAAATAGGTTATAAATTAGTGAATAAAAAGAAAGGACTTAGATTGATGATTCTAAGCCCAACTTTGAACACAAACTTAAGATTTTACATATTTATTATTTATTGAATAATTTTGACGTTTAATTAGAAAAAATAATTACATTTACCCCATCATCGACAGGGTTCATACTGACCTGGAAAGCCATGGCAGATCAGAGAAGATTTTCATTTGGTCAGGGAAGTCATGAAAACCTATTTTTGGTCAGGGATAATTGTGTTTTTCGACAGGGAAAGAGTTATCCTTGGTCAGAAAAAGTCAGAAAAAACTGTCATTAGTCTGTAAAAAAGTTTTCTTGTCAGAGTAAGTTAGGGAAAACAATTTTGATCAGAGAAAACTTTTTAGACAAGAAAAACTGTCTTAGAAATAGTCTGAATCAGAAACAGTCAGAAAACTTTCTTTGTTTTTAGTCAAAGAAAGTTAGTGACATTTTTTTTTTATTAATACTTATGGACATGAAATACTTTTTCTGACCAGGGATAGTCAGTTAAAACTGTTTTTAGTCAGGGAAAGTCATAATAAGCTGTTTAACTTTTTATTGTATTTATCAGAAAAAGTCAGGGAAACTGTTTTTGGTCATTAATACTTATGGTCAGGGAATACTGTTTCTGATCAGGGATAGTCAGTAGAAATGTTTTTGGTCAGAGAAAGTTATGGTAAGCTTTGTTTTGGTCAGAAAAATTCAGGGAAATTTTTTTTCAGAAAAAGTCAGGGAAACTATTTTTGGTCGTGAAAGTTATTGAAAATTGTTTTTGGTTATTAATACTTATGGTCAGGGAATACGGTTTCTGATCAGGGATAGTCAGTAGAAATGTTTTTGGTCAGAAATAAGTCAGGGAAAATTTGGTTTTTGGTCTGAGAAAGTCATTGAAGCCCACTTTTATAATCCATTATGAACCCTATAGTCAAACAGAACCTCATTATGCAATTAAAATTACGAATAAAAAAAAGTTTGGGCTCATGTAACAGCGAATTAGCGAATTATTATTTTGAGAATTTCATACACAGAATCCATATTTGAATTACAAATTTTGTATAGACATTTGGTGGAACTTTTTTCTTTATCCTCGTATCACTTCTTGCATATATACAACTTTTAATATAATGAGGTGTGTGAAAACGAAATATGCAGGGGGTGGAATAAAGAGCTTTTTTTTCCTATTATAAAGGTCTACTGTTATATAGTTTTCATGCCAACAAATGTGCTGCTAAGTACAAAGGGCCTATAGGAGGAGGCTATAGAGTTGTCAGCTGGTGTCTGAAAATAGCAGCATGCAAAAATTGATGAAATGCATTTATTATTTTTAAGCTGGCAACACTGATTGCAAACTTAATTGAGAATAGGGGATTGATGTTATTTTTTATTGCCCTCATCAGTCTACACACACTTTTCCTATATAATATATCTAAGGGAAGAGAAAATGTAAGAAGCTTGTGTGAGCTTTATGTTACATTTGCATCTACTTTGAATGTTGAGTTTATCCACAGTAGATTTTTTATATTAACACTTGCTCGTGAATCTTATATATGTATTCATGTATGAATGTTTATAGATTCAGTTTTAGGCTTTGCATGTATGAGGTTCTTCCCAGCAGGCAATCTCGTAGATCCCCTATTTACCCCCTCCTTTTATACCCCCATCCCTTTACCCCAAAAAAGGTGTACACAGGCATTATTAGTATTTGCCTGGTATATGTGGAAGAATATATTTGATATATTCATGACTTTTCTATAAGTAATGCTTTTGCTTCGTAAATAATATTTACTTTTTTTCTCTCTCTCTCTCTCTTTCTATGTGCATATAGTTCATTCAATCGTCAGTTTAAATAATTTATGAAGTGAATGTGTGTATAAAAAATGCGAGCTGAGCATAAATAATTACATTAATGATAAATCTGTATTTATGAATTTCTTCCCCCCTGTAATTCCCCATGCATGGCCATGGAGACATTATAATTAATTATAAGAAGAAAAAAGGAGTATTACTTACACACAATAAATTCAAGTTTTCTCTCGGGATTTCTGTATCGACCCTGAGTATACTACTGTGTTTATGCCTGTTTGACGTGTTGGCATTTTGATGAACATTTTGCTAAATTGACTCGTAACTTGTAGGAATTTAATTGGGGATTATTCATATTTTTCAAAAAGTTTTGTGTTGAAAATTTGGAGTTTGGCGGGGAAAATGCTGCGCTTTTTTGCACCTGTGTGTGTAAGGTTTGACTACTCTAAGGGGCAGATTTTTTTTGTTTTTGGGTAAAGTTTTCACTTGTGTTGAAAAAAGAAATTTGCTGACGTTTAGAAAATCAGGGGATTTTGACTCATAATTTGTAGGAATTTAATTGAGGATTATTCATATTTTTCAAAAGTTTTGGCGGGAAAATGCTAAGCTGTTGCAGTTGTGTATGAAGGGTTTGACTACTATAAGGGGCAGATATTTTTTTTTGAAATTTGCTCTTGCTTTGAAACATCAAGTTTGCTGTGGTTTTGAAACTCAGGGAATCAGTGAAATAGTTGGCTGGTGGTCATAAAAGGTCAGGGAGTTTTAGTAGGAAAATAAAATTGGGCAGTTTTATGAGGCATATGTTGTCAAAGCAAAACTATTAAAATAATATATTATTTTGAGTAAATTTGGAAAAGGCAAATTGGACTTCGAGTCTGTTTTTTTAATTTAACTTAAATCTTGAAACTGAATATTTTTTCTTATAAATCAAGCTGAATTTTGTAGGAAAATATTAAAGTATTTTAAAAATGCAAAGATTTGAAATAATTATTACTGTTATTAAAAAAGTGTAACATTTGTAGATTGTTGTATTTAAAATTATTTCAAATTTTTTTTGAAAATGCCAGGCAGAAATAGTACCTATAATTAATCCTTTAATTTTTAAACTAAAAGAGTTACAATCTATGAGCCTAAATCTAATGCAGGAACTACATGGATATTAGGCTAAACATTTTAAAAATTCAATATCGATGTTCCTTACGAAATTTAAGAATTTAAAACTTTGATAAGAAAAAAAATTATATAAAATTATTGAAATAATACTTTTTCTTTTTTTTTTTTTATAAATTTGGACAAACTGATAAATAAAAGTTTGTATTATTGTAAAATATTTCAAGAAACAAAAGCGACCATTATGGCAATTATTGTAAATAAATTATCCTAAATTTACTAAAATTAATTATTTAAGAAATTATTGAGAAATTTGTCTGTGCACTTAACATTAGATTTTTTTTCCTGCATAAAAAATGGCCCCAGACTTAAGGTTTTCTATGCCATTACATGCAGCAGTTTTTCTAGTCTTAAATTTCTGATGGCATTATATATTGTGAGATAAAAGCAATAAAACATAAATAACTGTCGCAGTGGCAACTTTACGCCCGAAAAAAAAGGTTAAGATTCGCAATATCTCCTGGCATAAATTTGGGCGCACCATTTCTCAACGGTTTTAATATGTATTTTATACACTAGAGCTGATTCCAACATTGTCAGTGTAGCAGGCTATAAAATATTTGAACTTCTTATGAAATATACTGAAAATGACAAGGCTTAAAATAACGCTATCCCTTGCCATAAGGACACCATGTTTTCCCTTGTCCTCAACCGTGTTGACTTGTAGAAAAGCAATAGGGAAGTTTTGAACGACTTTAAGTATGGGGCCTCCCCATATAAAATGAATGATGATCCTGACATCAAGGTGGGCTTATGCAAATATTTTCACTAAAAAGCATGCGAAAAACAATTTTCTGCCTGTTTAAAGTAGCGAAGAAAGTCGTAAATGATGACGATTGAATAAATTTGCTAGCTGTATTTCGTGTCAGACATGGAAAAAAAAATTCCTAATATCAGCACCCATTTTTCAGTGTTCTGTAAACGGATTATTTGCAAAAATGCCTGCTGCAGAATTGAAAATTTTATATTATATGTATACACACAGGGCTGCATGCAGATACTATCGAAAATTATGATCAGATTAAATTTATGTAAATATATATGAAGTGTGGAGTTTTAACACTACTTTATATTTTTATGAGCTTGGAATGTATTTGCTGAGAAATCGGGGTGTTTAATGTATATTTTTATACAGTCGTATTATTTTAATAAATATATTTAAAAATATGGACACAAAATTATGCAGGGTAAAAATTAAATATCTTTGATTGAAAATGTTAATTAGAAAAATAATTATTTGGAGATTATTTGTTACTGTTCTCTAAATAATTATAATTATTGTATGTTTTAATGCAGGTGTATTATTCTAATGAATATATTTAAAATTCTTTGGAAAATATGGAAGCACATCAGATTAAAATTAAATTAGTTTAGTTTAATTGAAAATATTAATTTGGAAAATAGTTATTATTGTTCGGAGATTAGTTATAACTTTAAATCTTCATTTAATTGCAGTTATTCTCTGAATAATTTTAGTTATTCTCCGAATGATTTTAGTTATTCTGGAAATAATTTTAGTTATTCTGGAAATAATTTCCGTTATCCTGGAAATAATTTTAGTTATTCTGGAAATAATTTTAGTTATTCTGGGAATAGTGTTAATTAAAATCATATAATTATAACTAAAATCAAATATCTATGGTTTTTTTTAATATTTTCAACTAAAGTTAAATATTTAATTTTTAACCTTATGTGCAATAGCAAAACATGCATTTTTTCTGTTTTTAAAGTATTATTGCTCTTGCATTTTTAAATGTATCCAAAATAAAATGTGTATTAGAAATATATTTTTATATATGCTTTCATGAGGGCCATTTGAAAGGAACTTATTTTCGTGTTGTTTTAAAGTATAAAGTTTAAAAGTTTCAAATACTAATTCATATTTTCAAACAGCTTTTAAAACATTTTTAATATTTTTTAAGCATTTAGTTCTCAATTCTATATATTTTAAAATACAACCCAAAAATATAATTTTTACAATATTTTCATGAAAAAGATTATTAAATGTGAATTATGATATAAATGAAAGCTGCAGGCTTACAAAATTTACTAGAAATTAGGTACAAGATGTTTGCTTTTTAAAAAAAAGCATAAATAATTTCCAAGGCAAGCATTTTATTTTTATTTTTATTGTCTGATTCAATCTAGGAAATTGTGCTTTGCTTTTATTTCATAAACATTAGCAAAAGCAATTTAGTACAGATGTTTTGAAAATGTATATCAATAAGGAAATATAAATAATATTTCATTTATGATCAGAAATGTTTTGTCCATTTGGATTTTTCAAAAGTGCCATAACAATTGCTTCCTGCCAATTATTGCCATGTCCAGTGCATCGTAAATCTGACCCTTTCAAATGGACACTGGTCACTTTTGCACTGGACGTATCACATGTCAACAACACCACTACACATGTTATCCTATAATTTACGTAATTTATTTTGTCAACATTCTGCTATTCTGGACTGGACAAACCAGATCATATAAAATTAATTTATTTGCAGAATTTATAACTTTTTTTTTATTCCCACCCTAATTTCCCTTATTTTAAATTGGCAATTCAATAAAAATCCATTTTGGTTGTTTTATTTCTGTTGCATTATTGCCTAGTTTTATTATCGGGGAAATTTCATAAAAATATAATTGTCAGGAAATGCAACAGAGTAGCTAAAATACATTTGTAAAAAGAAGCTATATACCCTATTCAACAAGAGAGTGAACTGATATTTTTCTCCTAAGCAAAAACCAGCTTCTAACTGATTGGTCCATTTGAATTCTCCTCCAGTTCTTTCTTTTGATGAGCAGGAACTGCCACAAAGTGGCATTTGTAAAAATAAGCTATACCCTGTTCATCAAGAGAGTGAACTGACATTTATCCTCCTAATCAGAAACAAGCGTTGGACTGATTGGTCCATTTGAATTCTTTTCCAGTTCTTTCTTTTGTTGATCCCGAAATGACACAGAAATGCATTTGTTAAATGGAACTGTATACCCTGTTCAACAAGAGAGTGTACTGGCATTTATCCTTCTAATCAGTAATAATTAAGCTTCTAAGTGATTGGTCCATTTGAATTCTCCTCTAGTTCTTTCTTTTGTTGAGCAGGAACTGCAACAAAGTGGCATTATTAAAAAGAAGCTATACCCTGTTCATCAAGAGAGTGAACTGACATTCATCCTCCTAATCAAAAACTAACTTCTTATTGGTCCATTTGAATTCGCTTCCAATTCGTTCTTTTGTTGAGCAGGAAAGGGAACAGAGTGGCTAAAATCTATAGTGAAAAGAAACTATATCCTGTTCAACAAGAGAGTGAACTGGCTAGCCGCTTAGCTGATTGGTCCATTTGAATTTTCATCCTGATCTTTCTTTTGTACATCAGAAAATACATCAATGTGACTTAAATGCATTTGTAAAACAGAAGCAATACCCTGTTTAACAAGAGAGTGAACTAACAAGTTAAACTTCTTATCAAAAACAAGCTCTTCTGATTGGTCGATTTGCATTCTCCCACAGTTCTTTCTATTGTTGATAAGGAAATGCAACAGAGTGGATAAAATGCATTTGTTAAAGGAAATTATACCCTGTTCAACAAGAAAGTGAACTGACAAGTTGCCTCCTAATCAAAAACAGGCTCTTCTGATTGGTCGATTTGCCTTCTATTCCTGTCATTTCTTTTGTTGATCAGGGTATATAATGTTTTCAATTGCATTTTTATTCATTTGAAATTATGCACGAATATTTTTATCTGAAAATTTTAATGTATTCCTTATTTTTAACGATTTTTGTCCCTTCGTGCTGTTTCTAGGTGCCTTTGCAATGTTTTGTAATTTTTTTTCTGAGATTTTTTTTTTTAGCATAATAGAGTCTTGCATCAATTGATATTCTTAGCAGAAGCAGCATTTTTCATGCATAACAATTGTATTTATTGATTGAAGTTTTTATACAGTCAGGCTGCTGCAGTTTAGGGATCTAGTAAGAAATTCTTTTGTAAAATTCTCTAGGCCTATTTCCCCAGCTCAATTTAATATTAGGCCTAAATAAACAAAATGGTTTCAATTTCTTAAATTACTGAAAAAAGTTCATTTAAAATCTTAAAAGAAGAGATGAGAATAGTCTATGGTGGGTAGCCATTGATTGAACCATTAACTGGAGTGCCATAGCTGACGTCATAATTACGTCACTATATAACATACATTACAGATGCATTTTCAGCTTCCTCCCTATGACGTCACAAGGTGACCACAATGACTACAATCAGAACACGCCTTAATAAACTAATATTATTAAAATTCATTTTAGTTATAATTTAGGAACTTTTGGACTGACAGCTAACCACATGAACAAAGTTTTTGCACTAAATGGTCCTGCCTAAAAGGATCACAAAGGCAGGTCCATAAAGTACACTGACTTATTTAACTGTCATTCCACCTTTAAACCTTGCCCTGTATAGTTCAAAATATTCACGTTAAACAACAAGCACGTAGGCCCAATACAAAATAGAGCATTTTTTTTTCCTTTTGAATAGATTTTTGCAGGAAATTGACATCCACTTTTTTAATAAAAGCTTCATAGATTTTGTATGATAGCATTCTTTTCAGTTATGCAAGTAACAAAATTGAAAAGAACTTCTTGTCTACATATCTTTTGCATATTTTTTTCAGACTTTTCTATACGTTATACACGTATTAACTCGAATTTCCTACTCGTCATTTTTTATGTAAGAATATGAGCATTTTCTATTGAATTTTTTTTTGCATTGTATGCGGGATTTTTTTCCCCTCTTTTTTGTACTTTTTTAATGGATATTTCGTAATAGAAATTGAGCATAGTTGCCTTTTATGCAGGCCTATATTACAGAAAAAAATTATTCATTTTAGTATTTTGAATTTATTCATAAGTGAATTTCATTTGTAGGACGAAAACGAGTGCATAATACTAATTGTCGAAATGATGTTTTAGCCAACTTAAGACTCAGCTTTTCTTTCAAAACTTTTGGTAGCCAATTTCCTTTTTTGCTTTTTTTTGCAATTTTTAAGCATTTTTTCGTTGAATTGTTTAGGCTGATGTTCTTTCTAGTGATCTTGCGTGCTTTGCATGGAAGTTAGCCCCTGAATTGCTGCAATCACTGCGAGCAATGCTGTTGTCATGGTTTGCTTACATCCAGGGGCAAGTCACGTTGATTTTGAATTGACATTATGGTTAGGTTTTCAGTAGCAATGGTCAACTCTGGTAGTTTGTTAATGGTGTAAATTACGTCATTAAATGAGCTAACCTTTTAATTTCTCTACTATGTAAAATATATGATTAAGTATGAGTCATACTTTTTATAGTAAGGTAACTATGGCTTGACATGTTAGTTTTAAAAGTTCCAAAATACATTTCCAAGTGTATTTTGATATATAATTGAGTGGTATTTAATAATGTTTTATAAGAAAAAAAAATTTGATGATAAAAATTAATCTGGTTTTAGAATTTTTTAGTAATTTTAAACTGTTATTAGAATTGTTATTTCTATTATCATTATTATTATTATTTATTTATTTATTAATTTACTTTTTTTTATAAATTAGGGATTTGGTTTTTGTTTCTAATTTAAAGCATGATTGTGGCAAACTAAGGTTTCCTTCAGTTGACTTTACAAAGTCTATTTTCTTGTACTCAGTCTTGGTATCTACCAATCAAAAAGTCATGCATAAAAGTTAAGCATAAAAAAGCATACAAATTTTGTCTGATTTTCATGCGTATTGTCCAATTTTTGCAGTACAACACATGAAATTGACCCATGGATGAAAAATTAGTCAAATTCTTATGAAAATTGATACATTTTTCAATAATTTCTTCTGTTGCTTAAATTTTAGCACATTAGAATCTCTGCATTGTAGGCATATTGTGCAAGTAAAAATAACCTAAAATAGTCATAATTTTCTTTCAAAAAAGTCATTTTTGAGCTTGAAATGTCTAGTAAACACCATTTCAATGCTTTTGTTATTAGTAATATTTGAATCCGACTTTTGCATGAAAGCGCCATCTAGCTTGAAGGTCGTGCATTTTCATGATGATTTTGTATAAATTGGCTGCATGATTATGAATTAATATAAATTGGCTGATTTTGTGTAAATTGGCTGCATGATTTCAAGTCTTCATTTGTAAAGGAGTTCACTATCTTTATCTTACATACTTAGGGGCCTACTAATTTGTTGAATTTTAGATGTTAGCTCCATCTAGTTTTAAGGTCGGGCACTTATGTGATGTCTTTTAGCCATCCTTATTTGACGTAGAATATGGCGTCCTCTATAAATCTTCAAAGACCTATACTTTGCAAAGTCTATTTTTAGTATTATTCAATGAGTTTTTCCCTGTTACAAGAATATGAGTCTTGTTTCCTTCTTCAACTCTTACTCAAATGGCATAATTTAATTTTCAGACCAATTTTAAATGTAGTCCTATTTCAATATAATGTGTTTTTTCTAGCATGTTACATTGTATGTATGTGTGTGTGTAATGGGGCTTCTTATTTTGTCACCTCAGTTATTTCCTCTATTAGCATGAATGATAAATGTAATGTTTTCTAATTACAGACTGCTTTGCATTGGGCGGCTAAACACGGCAACATTGACATAGTGAAGTTGATTGCAGGCACCCATGGAGCCGATGTTAATATCCGGTCGGTGAGTATCCACTCTTTTGTCTCCTACGGCGCTGCGGCTTTCCGCTTTGCTCGATATTAGCCCCTTGCACATTGTAGGGAAGATGTACTTAAGCTAAGGAAAACACTTTTTATCTGTGAAAAGACACTCGACTAAAGCTTATTTTTAGCAAAAAAATAAGGTACGTTTAATGACTGTGTGCTTCAGTGTAGGAATTATGGGAGCAATCCATTGACACGTGTTTCTCCAGTTTGGGTCCCTGAGGGCGAACAGTGGATCAGTTATTTTTTTAATTAAGTATAGTGTTATTGATTAATCGGTTCAGACATTACACTGGTGGTTTCATTTTGTTACCTTAGGATTGAATTGGTGCAGGGATGGGTAATCCATGACCTGCTTATGCAGGAAATGCAATTTGGAATTAAGGTGACGGATTTTTGCAGAAAAATTAACTTTCCAGGGATGTGACAAATGTTAATGTTTGCGAAATGTGACGGGAAATTAGCGGACTGTGTGAAAAATTTTAAGGATTTTGATAAAATTTTCCACAAAAAAGGAGAAGTTGGGGTGCAAAATAATTGTATCCCATATGGAAAATAAATGTCAGAAATTATTTCTGCAGGAAATTATTTTCTGAATTAAGAGGAGGAATTTTTGCAGAAAAGTTTACATCTTGTAAAATATGTGCAGCACTTAAATATTAAGAACATTGGAGTAAAAAATGGGGGAAAAGCAGGCAGTTTTTGTAAAAAAAAAAAAAAAATATGAAATTTCTAAAGAATTTGACAAAATTACCTTAAGTTTAGCAGCTAACTATTAGTAAAATTTAAAGGGAAATTCCCACTTTGAAAGAAGTAAGTTGTATAGGAAGAATAGCATGAGAAATTAAAAAAATTCATGGAAATTCCAATTTGATTTGAGCCTACTAGTTATTAAATAAATGTCCTGAATACATGGATTTGGTTGAAAATGCAAAGCCCAAGTAGGCGCCATTTTACTGACAGTATGTAGCGCCCTCTACTGAATAAAAGGCATCAGCATTCCCGGAAAACGTAGACACGCATGTCCTAGAGGGCGCCACCAAATGTTCGTGCTTGCTAAGATCTGTGGAAAAATGCCGCCATTCATATCTAGTAAGTGTGAACAACTTAAATATCACTTGTTACAAAGTGGGACTTTCCCTTTAAAGAATGGTATCACATATCGATTCCTATTTCAGCATAAAATAATTTTCAGAATAATTATACTTCACCCCAAATAATTATTAGTACCCTCAAATAATTATATTTTAGTATCCTCCAATTATTATTATTCAAATATTTTCCTTAAAATTCAATAATTAGTTTTTAATGAGTATTCCATAGAGAAAAAAAAGTGAGCACTTTGAATGATTTTATTTACAAAAGTAACTACTAGATGGCGCCAGCACCTATTTAAATAATGCTGCAAAATGGTGCCATCCATGTATTTCATAGAAAAGTCTTGATTTCTGAATCACGTTAAGTCAGAAGATATAATAATTTCTGTGGCTTTTCAAAATTAATATTTTGCTTATGTTAAAAATGATTTGTATCAAGGAGAGACCTTTCCTTTCGAGTGAATAAGTCCAAATGTCCGATTTTTTTGATATTTTTCAAATAGACCCCATTATAGGTTTGCCTCAAGAGTATTACCACTTTATATGTCGGTTATGACAAGTTCTTTTCATAATGCCACTTTGGCGTAATTAAAGTAGTGCCACTAACTGCCTTTTGCGGCATTTGGAGCTTAGTGCCACGAATAATGAGTGAAACACAAGACTTAATTAATTAGGGTAACTTCATGCACATCAGCCGTACAACATCTTGGGGTAATTAACATGCAGATTGGACCTTGATGAAAGGCCATTTGTACACAAGCTAGCTATTTGGGATTCCTGAACAAATCCCTTTTCAAAGTACTTGGGATTAGGAGCCAAAATGATAGCAGGTTTCCTAAATTGAACAGACTTGTTTCAATTAACATTTTTACGGGCTGAAAATTTTCTTAATGATTTTTCTACCCAGTTTATTTTTTCCAATAATCGTAAATCAGAACATTATTACCGTAACTTTTGGCTAATCATGGTATAGTTTTATCTGAAGAATAATGGCGATTATGCATGAGACCCTCTTTATTCTGGGGCCCTTATTCTTGGCCATAATTAATTCCAATATATCATCATCTGGGAATTATTTCGCTTGTTATTTCGCTTTATACATGGGGAAATTACACCGTATTACACAGTCTGATTACATCAGTGCGCTATTTGCTCAACATGGAATATAAACCTTATTTAATCCATGTATTATATGCTTTTCGTACATATATGACCAACATTAATATAGGCCTAAGAAGAATGTTTGTATGTGTGTTCAGGGATGCAAGGATTCGGAGCAAATCAGATGGCCATCCATCAGTTTTATGAGATATTCACTCTTGACTTAATGAATAGTTTAGGAGTTAGACCCCCTGATTCGCTCGTATATCATGTTTCCAGAGATAAAAGACTTGTTGGGATGGCTGGGGGTTAAAGGTCCGATGGGGATGGGAAATTGTGGGGATAAAAATCATTGAAAAGTTGGGGAGATTTAGTTACAAACAGTAATTCCCAAAAATAAATGCTCAAATTGCCACAATAAGTTTATTTTGTCCAAAGAAGTCAAATGATGTAAGGGTGCATGATTAAAGGCTCTGCCTTATGACGTCTTTTACAGCTTTATAGAAAACTCCATTTTGTGTATAGGCCTATTTAGGCTACTTTTTATTTCTTTTAAAGGGAAAATCCCACTCTGTAACAGGTGATATTTTAGTTGTTCATACTTACAATAGATATGAATGGCTGTGACAATAATAATTTCAGCAGATTTTCCATATTGAAGAAATCACAACTTTTGCCAAACACATGTTAGGCGCCATTTTGCCATAATTTCAGCAGGCACTAAAAGTTGATGGCGCCCTCTAGGACATGCATGTCTACGTGTTTCGTGAGAGCTGATGCCTTTTATCTATTAGAGGGCGCTACATACTGTCAGTAAAATGGGGCCTATTCTATCTATATATTTTCATTCAAATGCATGTATTCAGGACATTTTATTTAATGATTGGTATAGGCTCAAGTCAAATTGGAATTTCCATGAATTTTATGATCTTTCATGCTCTTCTTCCTGCAACCCACTTCTTTCAAAGTGGGACTTTCCCTTTAATTTTGTTGTATTTTTAAATGGCACTTGAAATGAATAAAAGGAAATCCCAATGATCCCAGATATAAGTTTATGCCAGCAGGAAACCCACTGAAGGTATAGGAGGGACAAATAGGCAGTATTTGTATTTGGTCACACTGCTGCTTTCTATTGTTATTGCTGGTCTACAGGGTCAATTTTCGCAACCTCAAATACGAAATAGATATATATATACACACACAAATGTATGCACATAATTTCAGTTTCGTTTAATATAATTGTGTAAATGATTTTGCGAAATTTCACTAACTCTAATAGAAGGTTATTTCAAAAAATGTGTGAAAATATCAGGAATTTGTAGTATCTTAGCATGCCAAAGAAGATTTTTAATTTGGTCAGGGAAAGTCAGGGAATTCCCCTTATAGAATTCAGTATGAAACCTGCTTTGTGTTTGTAATGTTATGTTAAATATATACTGTATTGTGGCATATCTGTTTGTCTATGAAAAACATTTATATTTATCGTATTTTCAAGTCTTTTTTTAGAACTATACTGATATGGGAATGTATATGAATAAGTGGTAAAAATTTATATATTAAAATGAACGTGAGAGTATAGTAGGTCTTGGAATTGTAAATTTGCAAAAATGAAGTGTATTTTGTGCGCCCCGTTAAAAAAGATATGTATTTGTGACAGATGGGATATTTTTCTGTATATATATATATATTCATATTATATGATATCTAGATGTCTATAAGCTCCTCGACTCTTTCAACATTAAAGTATGGTCCGTTTGGCTTGATTTTCCCCCTCGACCTTTAGGGATTCATTGTGACACTTTTTCCTATCTTTTGACGTGCTTTTCTATTTTATGCCCTTTTTGGTGTCTTCATATTTCTATGTGAAGGGAGCTCAGAAAAGGCGCCAGAAACCATGTGGAGGAAAATCAGGGCTTTTCTTGAATAAATCATAAAAATCAGATTTATGGTTAATTTATTTAGCTAAATTATGTGATTTATTTAAATTACTAGTACAATGTTTAAAGGGATAGTCCCACTTTAAAAGACGTGTGTTGTAAGAGCATGCACTGGCGGATTTTCAGGGGGGGGGCGATCGGGGTGATCGTTCCCCCCCAAAACCATAGACCCAAACTAGAAAAAAGGGGAAAATATGCAATTTTGGTGATTTTTAGCCTATTTTGA